>CACRXP010001732.1:6617-17778 GCA_902702965.1 Spirometra erinaceieuropaei
CATGTGAAGTCATCAATAACAGACATTTCGGCTGACTACTGAGTTGTGTGATTTGCCGCCCAGGGAAGTTAGCATAATCCGGTAGACCGATAGCGATCCAAATTTCAATCCACGTGCTACCTGTCGTCTTTACTGACCTCGCGTGAATTACCTAGCACTCGTGACTCAGTAATGTCGTAGTCTACATAAAGGCCACGCACTGAACGCGCTTAGAATGGCAACAGCTGGTTTTACCGAAAGGACGTGGTTATCGAACACTACTTTTCGATTATGTAAAATGCAATTCAACAGTAAAGCCCGACGAGGGACGCTAGCAAGATGACAGATTAACAATTGTATGTTATAGCCTCCTTAGACATTTCTATCCAGGCTCCAAGTCAGAACACAAAATACGTTATGGGCGACGATGATGCCTTGCAAAGAGGATCCCAATAGAGGAAGATGGACGGATTATCAGGTCGGTCGCGCCCACCGACCTGACTTGGTTGAATAGGGAAGATGCGGCAATAGAAGCCATTCGTATGACAGGTGGTTTTGCCTTTAATTCTAGGGGTACCTATTCTCGTATCTCAACCCTAACCTGAACCCTAACTGCTCCTGTCGAATGGGGAACAAGAACCTTCCGTTTTGCTAGGTACTTCGGAGTTGGAATATGGCTGGCTGATTGTGCAAAAAAGCCAGAGATCGTTTCAATCCCTTCAAATCTTTGCTGGCAGTACTGCCCGATGCCGAGGGCATGTTCAGCAGACGCTCATGGATAACGCATCCGGTAGCAACGAATACAGTTAGCTACAAAGCCTTCGTTAAAGCGAACATTCATAAATATGGAAGAACGGCACGAAGTATGTGCTAAGGTACTTGATTCGTTCAAATGACTTCGAAATTTGACGGCACTGACTTTCAAGTTAACTCAAACCTCGCCCCCCCCCTCCCCCCAGTCAACCGCCAGAGCAGAGGCAAGAATTTCGTGTGCCAACTAGACGCGTGCCTCGCGTTAGCCGCTGCTGGTGGAGCGGATCGATAAGTGCGCGCTGGCGTCGTTCGGCCCAATAGAACGCAGACGAGTGCGTTCTAGTTGAGCTGTGCGGTCGTGACCGCCTTGAGAGTCAAAAGGCGAAGACTCATTCTGGTAGCAGTCGTTTGCACTAGCCAACATCTCTCGCTCTCTTTCATTATGACTGTGACGAGAGTTTGCGAAATCGCCATTCGGCGGAGTCCACCGCATTTTCAAGCAGGATTAAGAGTGTCGTTCTATTCGCCGAAGGAGCTTTTCTAAATATCTACGCGAGGGAGAAAGAGACTGGGAGAGGGGTAGTAAAAGGACGGAGATGAGGTGGAAGAGGAAGTAAAAAGCGGAACCAAAGAAAGAGGCAAGGGAGGAGAGAAAGGAAAGAGAAGAGGCAGGAGACGGAAAAGAGAGGGTGCAAAAGCGTTGGCGACGAGGAGAGAGAACGTCGAGTGGGATGGAAAAAGAGGAGGTAGGCGAGTTAGTAAAAAGACGACGGATAAACTAAGTGGAGAACGAGCCGAGCGAATGAGTAAGATATTATTTTGCGGGGAAGGAAAAAGGTAGGGGTTAGAATGGGACGATAGTTAAAAACAAACAGAAAACAGTAGACGGTGGCGGAGAAAGAACTAACGGACGGCTGAAAATACAGAAGTGCACTGCGAATCTACGTTTATACACACTTGGACAACAGTTATGTGTTTACGTCAGTGTGCAGAGTTGCTAGGATATTTTAGCTCCAGTTTCGCCATCTCATTCAACCTTTCGCCACCAATAGGCTAGCTGTTGTTCCTTCCAGCATGCGTCAGTTGGTTTTTATGGCGTGGCTAAACTAATTGGAAAGATGAATAACTGTGCGACCCGCGACGCCTGAACGACTGATAGTTTTGTCTCACAGATGGACAGATAAAACTTGTAAAAGTCCATTTACAAAATACTATTGAATCATGTATCATATTGTTCTTGTTAATGTGAAATTATAGGAGTAGTGGTCGACTGTTTACTATGACCTAATATAGTTCTATATATGTTTAATATGGCCTTAATATAGACATACGCACGACTAATATGCAGAGTTTTATCGAAGGGTATATTTTTATTAGCTTTATAAGGGATATTTAGTGTCAGGTGACATAGCTGATGAAAACGAGAATGGGAGGAAAAAAAGAATATCATTATCTGTTCTATGTTTATCAATGATGCTATCTTTTATAAATTTGATTATTTTTAGTGCTATGTTCCGGTATTTTTCAATCGGCTGTCATCATCAGAGTCCTTTTGGACCAAATTATATATCAAGGAATTGACTTGAAATATGTCCTATCTTATTCAAATATAAATGTGCATTGTTATTTGAAAGGAATTTCTTAGTTTTTATTTTAAACTCGATTAGGGTTCGACTTTTCCGGATATAACCTGAAGAGAATTCCAGATAGTCGCATATCTTATGGAGTAGAAATTTGACCGTTGGGACTTTGTGAATTTGGGAATCTTTATAATATCCTCGCTATTTCTGGTGTTTCTAGGGGCGTTTTGGTTGGTAAGTAAATTCATTTTGAGAATATCTAGGTCGTGGGTGACCTTGAATAGGAAGTTTAGATCATTTTGAAGTCTTCTGATCCAGAGTGGTCGAAGACCGTATTTATGATATAGTTCTAAGTATGAACCCTGGATGCCATCACTTCTAGACAAAGATCTAGTAAAACGTCTCTGAAAGCCTTCTAGTTTCTTTCAACCGTCTGACGGCATTAGGCCAAAGAAAATTGAACAGTAATCTAGGAGAGGTAAAACATACATTTTGAAGAGTTGCATTCTTAGTGCATTTAAGGTGAAATTGTTACATATGAATCCACACAGGCGAGTGGCCTTCGGGGATATTTGTTGGACGTGTGGAGATAAATCAAGGGTATTTGTATAGCTGAGACCTAAATCTTTTACCGATTGGGCCTCTGCTATTTCATTATCCTCGAATATTATGGGGGGAAGTTTTTGTGAGCCAAATATCAGGAGATGGCATTTTTCGGGTGAAAAGGGCATCTGCCACTGACTACTCCATTCGCTGAGTTTTCTGAGATCAGTTTCAATTGTTCTATGAATATTGGCTACTGTATTCCCGTTATATGCGTATGCAAGTTTAAGGTCGTCCGCATATAAAAAGGTCTTAGCTGAGACAGATATGGACGATAAGTCGTGAATATATATAAGAAATAGAAGGGGGCCTAGGATAGTGCTTTGAAGTACTCCACTGGTAATAGGGGATGGTTCTGAGACGACGTTTCGAATTTGCACCACCTGGTATCGGTTTTGAAGATAAGATTTAAGAAAATCGAGAAGGGGTGGCCTAATTATAAATAAATAAATAAATAAATAAATTTTTATTTAATGCCAGTTTACAGGCATTGTCAAGGGAAGCGATTAAACATAAATCCGACCAGCAGTGAAAAAAACTCCTGAGCTAAAGGGATAAAAATATAGTTGATGGTGGTTTTNGGCAGAAATGATATTACCGACAAAGACAAGGGAGACTGGAATGGCCATTTCTGGCTTATTAGCCGTCGTCAGCCAGCCATACCCAAGCCCGAAGTGTGGAACACCCGAGCCTCGAACTCGCGACCTGTTGGTTTAGAAGTCAACGCCTCTACTCACCGGGCCACGAGCCCGTTGCCTTGTCGGTTTTCGATCGGGAATATACAATGTTAGGGGGCGCTCACCGATCGTTCATACGGAACTCACTCGTTCCGTTGTGCCTTAAGAGCTCTCTCTCGAGCCCAACCAGCAGCCGCACAGCGGCGCATGATATATAGGCAGAAATGATATTACCGACAAAGACAAGGGAGACTGGAATGGCCATTTCTGGCTTATTAGCCGTCGTCAGCCAGCCATACCCAAGCCCGAAGTGTGGAACACCCGAGCCTCGAACTCGCGACCTGTTGGTTTAGAAGTCAACGCCTCTACTCACCGGGCCACGAGCCCGTTGCCTTGTCGGTTTTCGATCGGGAATATACAGTTATTCTGCCTATGTATCATGCGCCGCTGTGCGGCTGCTGGTTGGGCTCGAGAGAGAGCTCTTAAGGCACAACGGAACGAGTGAGTTCCGTATGAACGATCGGTGAGCGCCCCCTAACATTGTATATTCCCGATCGAAAACCGACAAGGCAATGGGCTCGTGGCCCGATGAGTAGAGGCGTTGACTTCTAAACCAACAGGTCGCGAGTTCGAGGCTCGGGTGTTCCACACTTCGGGCTTGGGTGTGGCTGGCTGACGACGGCTAATAAGCCAGAAATGGCCATTCCAGTCTCCCTTGTCGTTGTCGGTAATGTTATTCTGCCTATGTATCATGCGCCGCTGTGCGGCTGCTGGTTGGGCTCGAGAGAGAGAGCTCTTAAGGCACAACGGAACGAGTGAGTTCCGTATGAACGATCGGTGAGCGCCCCCTACCACTATATATATATATATATATATATATTATGATAGTGGGGCGCTCACCGATCAGGTTACGGAACATGCTCGTTCCGTTGTGCCTTGGGGCTCATACTTAAACCCTCGCAGGCAGTCGCACAGCGACTAGTGATATATGTTGGAAAGGTAATACCGACAAAGACAAGGGAGACCGGAATGGCCATTTCTGGCTTATTAGCCGTCATCAGCCAGTCATACCCAACCCCAAGTGTGGATCACTTGAGATTCGAACCCGGGACCAAAGATCCCGGGTTCGAATCTCAAGTGATCCACACTTGGGGTTGGGTATGACTGGCTGATGACGGCTAATAAGCCAGAAATGGCCATTCCGGTCTCCCTTGTCTTTGTCGGTATTACCTTTCCACCATATATATATATATATATGATCTACCATTAAATCCCTAGACGATCCTTTTCAAACTCCTGAATTGGAGTGTTTCTGAATGAAGCGGTTAATAGCGACTTCATGCTTTCTGGTGTAGGGTGTTTGCGTAATTTCGATCTTAATACAGATAACTTACAAAACCACATATGTTCCGGTGGTAGACTATTCAAAAGAAAGGCATATTTGAATGCAAAACGGAGGGGACGTTTAGATGTAGAACAAGGGGCGGTTGAATCATCATGGAGGAGTTACGCCTGGCATAAGACCGATCACTTGCAGTGAGAATGTCAATGAGAGAAAGGTTAAAGTTGGAGTTAAGGTGAGGCAGCTTTTATATAATCGTACCTTTAACCTACTCACTACTTTAAGAGATCTTTTTCGCCCTCGACATAACAGTCACACTGAGGTCCTTTTATTTATTCCCCTGGCACGTACCGATAAATATCCTCAGTTCTTTTTTGTAAACACAATTGCTATTTGGAATAAATTACCCAGGATTGTGAGAATGCTGCAAAATTATTCTTTGTTTAAGAGAACTGCTACTCGGTTTTGCATTTAGGAAAGCTCCCACAAATTTTGGGTGCTGAATCCACCGATCGAATATACCGTAGTGATGACGTTGGTGATCTCTGATCCCCATGGCCGGTATCACCAGGGACAATTTCTTTAGCCAACAGCGACATCTGTTCTTCAGTGCTTCTGTTTGGTCCAGTCCCAACCTCATGAAAAGAAATGGCGACCGAAAATATCCGATACCGTGCCACCCTTCCCTTTCTCGACTGTCGTACTTTCAGGGCAACAGTTTTTTCTCTTGAACCCTCCAAACACCACCCTATTTAGTTAATTTTCAGGAGTTTTTCACTGCTGGCTGGAATTGTATTTAATCTTTCTCCGACAAAGCCTGTAAACTGACATTAAATGCATTATCATTATTATAGGGTGCGGTGTACTGAGAAATTATCCAGGATGAATAAATTCAGACGAGCCCATAACTGTATCACAATATGGGAGTGAGTCTCAGGGGATGAGCTCGATCTCTCATCATTCTTGGTCATTTCGGGGTATAAATATATCAAGATTATTTTTAAAACTTTTTATCGATGGTGATATTACAACATCTTCAGGGAAGGCATTCCATGGTTTGTCCACTCGGTCAGAGAGGGGAACTTCCGCACATTCGGCCTTGTCTGCTGAGTAGGGAGTTTTAACGGGCGACCTCGGAGGTTGGTCATGGTGGCTAATTCAAAAAAGTCCTCATGGCCTGGCTGCAGTCCAATCCTTTCACTATGGGGGACGCTTGAAATAGATCCCCGTGAAGTTGCCTATAACCCAAGGGGGAGAAGTGTTGCGCAAAAGGACTTCCCATGATACTTGTACATAATTCATTTCTTACTAGGAAGGTAGTTAACAATTGTCCCAGCCAGCCTGATCGAGACCAATGCGAGCAAACCGGACGCCTTTATCAGGTCGGAGAGAGGGCGTAGTACATTTGAGTTTAAAGGTGGAAATATATAAATTTCCCTCGTCGTTTGTTTGAATACGGATGCTTGATGCGTGCTGTCGCCATTAGCTTCACCTGAATTGTAATTCCGTCTCAGGAACTAGTTTTTCTTCGAACACCGTCCAAGTTAGGCCGCATTATATTGTAACAGCCCAACAGACGTAATGGACCACCCTCTTGTTGTAATCGACCATCGCTTTTTTCTGGATCGATCGTGATGTCCGAACACGCGGAAAATATGCACTGACGGACAGCGATTTAATAGACTCCAGATTTCTCTATTTTCTTACACTCATTTTACCGGTTATAGCTTCAGCCCTAGTTAGTTTACCAGCTACGACTACTCCTCTCGAGAATAATATGATCATATTCAACTAAACTGTCGTTACTACCCTTTGACTGTTGCTTGCCCGTCACACCCTACTCTGAGTGTCTGTCTCGGATTGCGTGAACTAATGAACATTTTAGGAGGGAGTTACTAAGGATTGAGCTCAGCAGCGAAGAAGCGGAAGTTATATCAAAATCCCGGCGACTTCCTCTAATGAACTGCAGCCTACGCGCACCTAGTTCTTATAGGGGCGCGCGATTTTTACTCCCTATTTTTATGGTAGATATTAATATGACGATAGCTGTTTTTCAAAAAATGGTCATCCTAATTTCTTTCCGTTAGCCTTTACCCGAGAGCCTAGTTCTATATTTGCCCATCCATCCGTTCGCCAACCAACGTCTCCTCAGCGTCACCTTCCCCCTCTTTCTCTATTCTACTCTCCTTGATCCAGAAACCGCTCTTTCCATCGACCATAGAGTCGAACTACTCCGACTGAAACCTGCCAAATCACCCGGCCTAGACAGAATTCCCGCATTAGCACTCAGTGAACTTGCTAACGAACCGTGCAAACAATTGTCTGTAATATTTCAAAAGTCATTTGAAGAAGGCGAGCTCCCGGAAGAATGAATGTGCTCACTTATCACTCCGATCCATTATGGAGGTTCACGATTTGATTGCGTAAATTGTCGTCCGTCAGTCTTACTTGCGTCGCGTGTGAACTAATAGAACGCATTATCAAAAGACATTTGTTGCAGTACCTGGGAAAAACAAAATTTTGTTTGACGTCCAACACGGCTTTCCTCAAGGACGCTCCTGCCTAACGAATGTCCTATACTCGCTAGATAAATGGACGAGGGCTACCGACAGGAGTTATCCAGGGATGTCACATTTTTGACTTCAAGAAGGCTTTTGATGATGTCTCACACAGGCTTCTCTTACAGAAGATCTGGGATGTAGGAATTCAAGGAAGAGTTTTTAAGTGGACCAGGAGTTTTCTGTCCTACAGAGTACAGAGAGTCGTCGTTTGCAACTTCACTTTGGAATGGGCAAAAGAAAGTGGTGTCCCACAGGGATCTGTTTGAAACCCAGTACTCTTTCCTTAGTTATGTTAATTACTGCATCGGCGAACTGGATCGCGAGGTCCTCATGTTCGCGGCTGAAATAAAAATATGGAGTGAAATCAAATGCGATGATAACGCAAAGAAGTTGCAATCGAAAATCGACAAACGGTCAGTCTCCTTTGAACACAAGTAAAAAACCTAAACCAAACTCATCCACTTCGGCTGCGCTTTGGCTTCATTGGTTTGCATGTCTGTTTAGTTAATAATGTCGTCAGAACAATAATGAAAAGTGGTCCAGAAGGCAACTAGTACTTTACACTGGATCAGACGTGCATTTAAAGTATTTCCTCCCCAACACTTCGAGAGACTTTTTGGAGTCCTTGTAAGATCCCATCTGGAGTATGGAATGCCAGAAGCTTCACCATGGATGAGGGGGGATATTTGCTCATTCGAAAAGGTGTAAGGCAGAGCAAGGTAGATGCTCGACGGTGTCAGGAGAGGCTGAATAGGCCTGGCTTATTCCCTCTGTCTAATAGGCAGATAAACTGCAGTCTAATATGGCCATTCCGGATTGTTTGTGGCCAAGGCTACTCACTAAAAACGGCGAACGATTTGAGTTTGCCCGTACAAACCAATTATGTGGTCATCCCCACTAGGTCAAGAGTGGACGCACGCGGCTACACCGAAGAAAGTTTTCTTTCGACCAGCGGGTTTTCCGACCATGGAACTCGTTATCAAATGAAATGTTGATGGCGGCCACAATTAGCTTGCTTAAAAGAACACTTGCTCATTTGATTTTCGATAAGAACCGGCTTTTACAACATGACTACTCACATGACTACTCTGCAAAACACTTTGTCATCCACAATCTTTCCGTACTGACTTGCAGTGAACAGATGCATTTTCTTATCATTACGATTGTATAGTGGTCCGATCACATTGAAATGTTCTTTACTTTATTTTGAATGCGGATCTGTGAAAGCATAGGACATAAATAGGGTCATAAAGGACTCTACCTCTAGCCCTTCAAATACACAAATAGATACATACATGCACACTATGTCTTGCTTGTCATAATTTGGCTTTTTAGACATCTATCAGGTACAACAATATACAACAAACATAAATAAATGATATACTGATTAATCAACTATGTTGGATTTTTTCACCAAATCGTCTCCCAGCCAACGACATCAATGGAGTCCAATCTTCTGACTTCCTTGACTGGCAAGGCTGTATAGATATGGCCGAGAACTGACTGTGGAACCAACCTTGACACCCCACCTTTGGCCTACGTCCTCCCCGCCTTCTTGTTGTCAATACGAATATCATACACAAAATCTCGTGCACCAGTCTTTGTACAGCAAAAGGTTCAGTAGGACTTATAGATAGGTTGGCCTTAGTCAACTCGCTATTTTTCTTTACTTGTTAACTTCATCCTTTTCTTTTGGGCTAGACTTTATTCAAACACAGGCTTGATCCAGACTGGGAGTTACAACCCAACCCCAGATCGGCAGGACGGTATGACACTGTAACGCCCCTGGACTTGGACAGAGTTATTTGAATGAGGTGACACTTTTTGCGCGAGGACCTAGGGTGGAGATAGCGTAGTCGCGTGTCGGTGAAGATAACCGGTGTCCCTCCCCCTCTCTTCTGCCGATCCCTTTCCCCCTCGTCGTACCGTAACGCAACGTATCGTCCGAACTGCTCGCCTCCTCGCTACATCGGCACTCCCTCGACCCTTCCCTGCAGTTGCCCCCAGCGCTGCCCTCCCCACCGGTTTACTAGCTGGCATGTTGGCATCGTCTCTCCACCCATACAGGTCATTCTACCGATGTAACCGTCCTACTTGTACTATTAACGATCATTATACGATTCCCCGTGCAACCTCGTATTGTTACACTTTATCTCTTATTCGACATGCCTTCTTCTTCTTCTTCTTCTTCTGTGTATGGATGTGTATCAAGGAATGCTAACAGCTCCGTTCAGGTCTATCCCGGCCAAGAGTCCTTCTCGGCGTTCCCTTACTCCGGTGTGTGCTACCCTTGACGTCCTCGGCCGCTACAACACTAGGAATACGCACCGCAGAAGCAAACCAATCACCGAACAGACGTCAAGGGCCAATAAGGAACACCTTGGTATAAGCGACTCTAAAGTTTCCCTCGCGAGTATGACAGGCCGTTCGACTCAGGTAAACATTTAGTGTTCTCTGCCTAAGGGTTGTGTTGGTTACCATATTTACTTGTTTCCCATTATAAACGAACCGGGGACCCAACTTCATCATGTGCTATGAAGTCCACGCGTAGGGTGTTTCTGTTTGATGCCGTTGCGTATATGCTGACATACTGATGCAAAAAATGCACCTTTCCACTCTTGGTTGGCGCGTGTGATGTTGTATTAATTGACCACCAGTCCGTATCAGCACATGGCCTTGGTTATCAGAGCACATCTTTATGTAGAATGTGAACAATCCGTCACATAATGCCAAAAGAAGATCAGTTGCGGGAACTACCGCGGCATAAGCCTCATCAACGTTGCTGCGAAGATCTTCGCTATTGTCCTACTCAGGTCATTCCAGGCTGCGCGCGACTTTAGGGCGAGACCCAACCAAGCTGGACTTCGTGCTGGACGTGGATGCGCGGACCAGGTATTCTCACCAAGACGCGTTCTCGAGTTTCGCCATAGCTACCAGCAACCGACGGCCGTCTGCTTTACTGACTTTACCACCGCGTTCGATTCCGTCTATCGTGAGTCCCTATGGCGGATAATGGCAGTAGATGGTGTACCACCAAAAATCATCGTCATGATCCAGGCCTATTATTGCTCCACCACCGCGCGAGTACTGGTCCGCAACAATCTTTCCAGCCCTGTGGTGTTCGGTCTGACGTCCGACAGGGTTGTATCCTGTCGCTCATCCTGCTCAATTACGCTATTGATTGGACTATCGGGGGGGGCCCTACACGAAGATGATGGTGTTGAGTTTGCACCCAGACACCGACTGACTGATCTTGACCATGCCGATGATATTGCCTTACTTGCCTCAAGTTTTGGTGATTTGCAGTCCATGGTGTCACGGCTAAACGGGGTCGCTAAATCGGTCGGTTTATCCATGAACGTTGGGAAGACTAAAGTGTTTCGAAGCTGCATTCTTGACCAGGAGAAGGCACCTCTCGGGATTTATGGCTGTCAACTTGAGGAAGTAGACAGTTGTAAATACCTCGGGGTGAGGCTGCTTCCAAATAGGCAGAATAGGGATGACATTTTCTCCCGAATTGATGTTAGCGACGGGTTTTCTCAAGCCCTAGAAAATGCCTATGCATGCCCGGTTCGGGCAAGTCCTACCTCGCCACGTGTATCAAAACTCGTTATCCGAGTGCAGAGGTAGGCCCCAAACGTTTTGTTCTAGACTGTTGATTCCTGC
>CACRXP010001733.1:0-16452 GCA_902702965.1 Spirometra erinaceieuropaei
GACAATAACTTCAGGCAACATCTTATGCTTAGCTTCTAGAGCACAGAACAGGTAACTAAGCACCCGGCGGGGCAGATGGTCATGGTTTAGTGAATTTTCTAACAAAGGTAAATGATAAGAAAGCTTTTATTTCATTTCCAGTTGTAGACATCAAATCAAAAATTTACTTTGCAAAGACGAAAAATTGAGTTCAAAAATCGGCATATCATGAAAAATGGCTGTAATGCTAATAACGGCTGGTTGTTTAAGTGGGAAACGCGAAACCACGAAGTATTAGTTAATGACAAGTAACATTTGCTTTTCTCGCCGTCCGCGCAATTAGTTAACATGACAGTTACAATAATAATGTAACGACCAAAAAGCAATATTAGCCGACCCCTTATAAAAATCCATTAGCCTTCATCGACCAAAAAGATGCTCCAATGAAAAAACTTTGAAGTCAGTTAGCGAATTAAACATGGTTTCTGATTTTTCCTTTTCTTCGCATAAACAAGTTGGTTTTTATGGGTCAAACTAGCCCCCGTTAATGTTCTGCCTTTCATTGGAAAGCTCTCGTCCAATCAGGATACAGGAATGGAATGCTCAGGCATTCGAACCCGTATATGATGAGGAATTGTGAAAGGAATGATGAGATAAGTGGGCAACATTTTCCTGGCATGGAACTGAGAAACATAACCCACGAGGATGTTGATCTGTTCAAGACAGTAATGATGGTCTACATAGGAGGACCAATAACCGTGGTGGGAATCATCACCAGCATTCTAAGCCTCCTTATGTTTAAACGAGACACTTCCACCTCATCCAGTACACGCCTTCTCCTCTCCTCAATCGCCGCCACGGATATATTATTCCTCTCCTGTTCTTTCCTCTTCTGGACCGTGAGGGAAATTTTTTCAGAAAGCGAGGCATTCGTAAGGTTTATGAACAGTCCCTTCGTCTACGGTTTCCTCTTCTACGTTTGCAACGTCTTTGAAATGCTGCGAAATTGGCTGGTCGTGGTTATAGCTGTGGAGAGACTGCTCTTCTTTCTTAAACCTCTTGAATTTAAGAGTATGTGGAGCCTGTCCCGGGTACGTCGTATTACCATCGCTGTCTGCTTACTTTCCTGTCTCGTTCGTGTGCCCGTTCTGATATATGGCATATCAAAGCACGACCAGACGTTGGGACCCGCAGTTACCCGCCTGACTCGGCTGATTCACAACCTAACTGACTGCATACTACTTACTGTCCTGCCTGTTACAGTAATGGCCGTGCTTTCCACCCTCACCACCGCCCGCGTGCGTGCAGTCATTGAGGCGAAACGTCGACTTGACAATGATGGTGCGAGTTCTGTGGTTGGTCCTAGTAAGACCGAGGCCAGTAAGTCAACTGTATGGACGACGGCAGTGGCCAAAGAAGCCAAACAGGACGTTTCTGCATCGACCGCCGGTGCAGAAAGAACAGGCGGCCATAAGCATTGTCGTATCATCAAGATCCTACACACTGTCCTCATTACTTTCATTATTTTCTGCTTTCCAGCTGTCATCTCAACGATAATCCACGCCTACGTGGTTTTCCACAACATTACCAGCGGTCCAGAATACTTGGCCTCGAAGATTGTGGCGCCCATCTCCAACATAGGCTCTGTGCTAAATTCGACCTCAAATTTTTTTGTTTATATCATTCAAAGCGGACGGTATCAACGAATGATAGTGGAGATGCTGAGATTGGATCGGTGTGGCTTCAACAATGTCCTGAAACCAACTAATAAACAAACTGAAACTAGTCGTGCCTCAGAGTAACATTGTCAACACGTTTATTGTCCAACACCACCGAATTCATTTTGTAGAGCGCCTACCCGTTTAGCGCCAGTAAAACGAGGGCAAGTGTGCAAGCTTCTTTTTGACACTATCATTCAGCTAAACCTGCCAAATATTTTAACATAAAAATTGATCTTTGTACTTGCGTGCTTCTGAGTGAGCGGTGATTCATAACGTTTTGGCTTCTCTTTAAGGACGAGCAAGCTTGTTCGGTGACCCAAGGATTAAAAAACGCATAAACAGTAAAATTATTCTTAGTAGACATCGCGCACAACTATGTATGGAAGCGTTGCTCTATTGCAGATGAAGCACCGAAAAATATACTTAATATTGTGTACTAACTGTCATTATGAAGTCACCATAACATAGGCCTAAATCAATGTTTTTCTTTGCTATCGAGTATTTGAATAATGGTCCCTACTCGTTGGGCTATGGGGAAAACGCATGTTCATCAAAATCCAAGAGAGTACTTGGCATGATAAAATGACACTTCAGCGATCTGATCGGAAGAAGCAAGAAAAACCTAGCTTCATTTTACATCGAATTCTAAAATTAGGGCATCTTTCTGACAATTGTGAACTAGAAAACCTTATCATTAAGGATACTATGCAATTCACCGAAACAGCTGTAAAACATGTTTAGGGGAAACTGCAAAGATATCCTGTCTATCGGAACATTTTATAAACCGCAAATACAGACTGTCCCAAAAATAAAGCTCAAGAATTTCCTTCATCCGTCGCTTAGCTACCGGCTCTGTCAGATAACTAATTGGTGAGCTCGCTAAATGAAAGAAAGTGCTACTAACATTCGACGAAAATTATAGTAAACAGAATGTTATTAATGAGCAGATATGTGTTTAGTTAAATATGCGCATCGATTACCCGCCACCTTTCAGAAAGTCCATGATGCACATAATGTCGGAGTTTGACCATCGACTTCAGGCTGAAATGCAGTGCTATCTCAGCACATTTGGGCCGCTTTGAAGCAAAAATATGGTAAGATCTGGTTATGCATCCCCACCCGATGGGTTTAGGCGTTACGTTTGGGGGTTAGGGTTATGGTTTGGATTTAGGGGCCGGGATTATTGGTTTAGGTTGGAGATAGCGGTTAGGGATTAGAGTAAGGGATTAAGGTTAGAGGTTGTGGCTAGTGGTTAGGACAACTATTTCTCAACCACTTAAAGTACAACAGTGCATACTTATTTGCTTTCCTTTGCATAAAAACAACTTGGCCCCGTCGCCTGTGCGTCCTTTGGCCCCAACTGTAAAAGCCCCTACTACCACCGGTCCCGTATTACAGGTGGTTGTGGTCTGTTTACTTCGGGTGGGGCCACGTCACCACATCTGACCAAAATTATACATTAGCTGAGGATTTTTACACGTTTCATTTTAAACCAATTTAGACCTACAAGTGATCAGAACAATGACCCTGCCAGACTTTGTTACGCAAAATAATATCAGACAGCAATAGACGGGGTCTGTTTTCGGCGTGGTTTGAAGTTTCATCTGTAAATGTGAAACTTACATTTACTGATAGAACGCAAGAATTGGAAATATTCCCAGAAATAGAGTTGACCTTGCGTTAGATTCCAAGAAGATTAGAGTTAGGGACAAAACTGAGTCTCACACTAGAGTCGATTTTTGGATTTGGTAATAAATACCTGTAATAGAGCCCAAGACCATCCGTAAGAGGAAAGCAATTATTTTTGGTTATTTAAGTAAAGCACACTTTGGTGAATATCTCTGAAGTAATAGTCTTAACCCTGGACTCTATTTACCAGCGTCATTAACTTGGGTTTATTGCTCAGGGCCGTTTACATGTAGGGTGTTGCCCGATTAACCTAACATTATTTACCATCCTCTTTTGTGCAGAAATAAAAAAAACGCATTTACTTAACACTGTTGGATCTCATTTTCAAATACAACTCTTATAAAGCAAGATGATACCAAACAAAAATTTTAATTGCATCTAAAACGCAGCCCTTGGGGAAAAAAGCAGAACATACTTGCTAATTTGTTATGTCTAGAGAAGGCTTTGGAAACATACGAGAAACCCAAAAAAGTGTTTTTATAAATTTACCGGACGCACAGGTAAGGAACGAGGGCAATAAATCATAGTGCATTTGCAAACATCCGGACGCTCAGAAATGTATTCGCTGGCAACGTTTCATCGAGTGGAGCCTGTTCTTTCTTTTCACATCTAGGGTAACCCCACTGACAACGTTACCCCAACAAGTAGGCACAATGACTAAGTAGTAGGTACCTAAGGTAGGCAGCGTGTAACATCTCGAGAATTTGCGGGTATGGCATGCTTTCACAACCTTTTTAGAACGTTCTTGCGGAATTCCCAGATGGCAGACCAAATAAAAACATTCGTCATAATTGAAACAGCAGATGCACTGAAAAACTGTTAGACGTTCTGGAGTATGCTTTGCTATTTTAAAGCAAAAACGATCAAGGGTCAGTGATGGCGTACAGTCTGTGACTGATCACGCAAATTATTAAAGGAACTGTGCAGATACAAAGATAAATGAAGGCAGTTTTTACGATTTTAAAAAAAATTATGAAAACAAGCTTCTGAAACCGACAGACGCATTATCGTTGAGAGGAAAACGTAATAAGATACGATTTTTTGACAGGCAAGCAAAGAAGAGACTATTTTATCCAGTTTTACTAAAAAGAAATTTTACATTTTAAAATCACCGAGAATCACCAAAGAGAATTTATACTGCTATTTAAATACTTAAATTTATATGCTGTCTTAAAAACTCTTAACATAATCGGATGGGGAAGCCTGTTTTGTATGGAGGATAATGGCAGAAGTCTCTTTTAGAATAGGTTATCGAACGTGGGGCCGTAAACTTCATAAGTACTCCTGCTGTCTAGCTGTGTGCAGATGGCTTATATATCACGGGGTAAATATTTGCCGATGTATACCTGATTTTCCGTCCCTTAACATACTTTTGCACCTTGTCTTTTAAGAGGAATTCTATGGTACACGAATTTTCTGAGATACGAACCGCCCCTAAAGCTCACACAGCTCAGTTTATATAATACGGCGTTTTCCAGCGTAAACATCCTCCAACTCCAATTTATTTAAGCATGATAGTTTCGATTTCATTGGTCTGTTAGTTAGGATGAATGAGTAAACTCATGGTGCCGATTTACAATATTTAAAATCTTTGACATCTCTATGCAGTAATTTCCTTTAAGAAATTGAATTGTTACTTGTTATGTTCGAACTAATGTTAACCATGTAAAAGGACAACTTTCGTTGCAAATAAAACATCTTAATAAACAGAGGAAGTGTGAATGTTCAAGTTTGAACCATGGGTAAATGTTACTGAGCATTTGTTAATAAATGCGTATTAAAAAATCGCAAACGGTTTAAATTACCAGACGGCCAAAATATGTCAGTTTGCAGACGGGCTGTCGCGTTTTCCAAAGATAGCCAGTATATAACCAAAGAAGCCCAGTTGATTAAGCTGGTCATAGCAAATTTTGAAAATACGATTCATGCTGCTTACGAGATTTTTTTTCACGGGCAGCTTGAACGATATGCGCATAAAAATAGACAACCTAATGGAATCGAAATATACTGGGATTATGTTGCGGAATAATCAGTATTGCAACCTTACCTTATAATTCGCTCTGATTGAAAACTCCCTTCAGAATTCAGGCCAGCATCTTACTGTGTTTAAATGTGCCAATGCCTACGGAGTTAGGCTGTAGAGCCGCTAAATGAACATAACCCTTTATTTTTGATAGGGGGTTATTTTCATGGGGAACTGTGTCCCGAGAAAATGCGTGTCCTTGCGCCGGAATGATTTGTTAGTCGTCCAGTTTTAAGCGTTTGCTTCACTTTCCGCAAGAATGGCCACTTTGGGATCCTACCTGTACGCGCTGCAGATGTTCCATTGCAATAAGATTAAAGATGCGTTCAAATACCAATTTACGAAATTTCACGTCTTTCCATTCACAATGATTCCATGGCCATTGTTGTTTAAGTAGCCTTCACTAAAGCTCTTGAATTTATCACTAAACAACGTGCGTCTCCCTGAAGGAAAATCTGTCTAGGCCGTTTAATTTTCGACATGGCTAGCACATGGCGTAAATGACTATTTGAGTATTATTTACGCTTGTATAAAGCGTTGATAACTTTGAGATAACAGCCTGCCAACATGAATTACTCTGTGTGGTAGCAAACGGGATGTAAGCAGCCCGTTTAATAGTCGTCCATTAAAAATTATATTCATCGATATATTCGAAGTATTGAAACAGAAAGCCTCCTTCGCTCAAGTAAATTGCGTCAAAGCCGGCAACGAGAGAACAAAATAGTATTTTTGATAATACTTACCTCCGCGGATCAGTCACCAGATGTTAGCGGATATGGGAGAGGTCGTAGGGGGCTAGTACGACGCAATCCCGCACGTAAGCGTACCTCTGCGCCCTCAGGTCCACAAAAAGCGCCTGACAGTCATTTAAGACATCAGCAAAGGCAAGAATTACTTTATGCAATCAACAAAGTACCATGTTGGGTTCACAGAGTATTGCAACCTCCTTGGACTGTGTTGTATACTTAATGGGGGTTATTAGTAAAGAGACAAGTGCGATGCTATTCGAGTGGAGGTTGCATAGTCGGGAAAAATAACATAATTGCAAGCCTATTCAAAACTGAAAAATATCCTTTTTCATGCACACAGATTAAAGACGTCGTGATTTGCCGCCGAATGAGCACGACAAGGCATATTTTCCATATCAGCTTTTTAAATGCTTTTAAATTTTTAAAGGTATTTAAAATCGATGGAGAAGATAAACGCCACAAAAGGGGTCATTTTTGCCGGGTGTGGTTACTGCGGGCAGCCGAAAAGAAGTGCATTCAAAAGCCGATGCCTTTGCGCCTCTGACATATCATGGAATGACATCACAGAATATTCAATACTGCAACCTCACTCAAGTCGTCGTTCCTAATCGTAGATACGATTCGGGAATTCTGTTAATATTTCATGGGATTTATCACTGACTAAAAATACACTTAAATACGATGACCAAAATCCCAGTCCGACTTTACCTGGAGCAGATATTTATACCTCGTTCTGTTCTACTGTGTCGTTTAGAACTCCATCGATCAAATGATGTAGCTGAGCAAAAGTAGAATTCCCGGAGAGAACGTCTTCTTTGCTTAAGTCTACAAGTCTTCTATGGAAACTGGCAGTCTGGTTTCATAGGGTGTTTGAGCGACCGTGCGATGAAGAGCTTGTTCGTCTGGACTAGAGCGCCATTCTCCTTATGCCTGTCTTCGGGCAGGTAGATAAGGCACAGTGTCGGGCGCCTACGCTAACTGGACAACACCCTGTCCGCAGCCAAATGACTGGCCACGACTATTCGACCAGTATTTTGCGGTTGACGGAAATGTAGGATGACGTACAGGCCCCATAACAAACATTAAGCAAAAAATTAGGGGCGATAAATCAGTCGCTTTAGAAATATTAAAGTAATTTTAAACCTTATTCTGACGGGAAAAGAACGCCCATCTATAGCAAGGTCTGTCAGCCTGCAGAAGTAAACGGTTTAAAATACGTCAGTGTGAATTTAGTCTCAAATAGACAAACCAGAGCGATATCGACACCTTAAGCGGTCTATAGATCCGAATTGACATTTCTTTCGCTGAAAGGATCTGCTGGTACCAGGTGTGCGTTCATCTAGTCCCCTCATACGGTTGTAGATTCCAAATTGAGCTTGTATAAAAGTAATAAAAGCGGAAGGTGCATAATTACCCTTGGCTGGAAATAACCCTTCGAAAAAAGTACATCGAATTCGTCCCGAAAATGGTGCAATGGGTAATGTCACAGGTCTTTCAATAAACAGGAATGAGTTCGTTCGAGCATATTTTTTACTTGTATCCTATGAGTTTTTTCTTAATGGCCTCCATGAAGATCGGCTAAGTGCATGGAAATACCAGGAGTATCGCTAAATAATACTCTCGCCTTGCGCAATTTGTCAAGATATGGAGGCAATTTCAGGAATCAAATAGTTTGTTTCGATCGCCGCAACCGTGATCTAGCCGAGATATCCTGATTTAGTGGCGTAGATCGTTGCGCGTGAGTAGTCGCGATTCGCTATATTATCAAAGCTGATGGGATCCGGCATGAGGGACCGCTCCAAGTTCAAATACGCAAACGTAAACTTTGCAGTTAAAGCTCATTTTAAAAGCCTAACTGGCTCACATGAAAACTGGGTTTTGGCCATAAAGCGCAAATTGTGAATTATGGACGCGCATGCATAGTTCTGCTAAATTATCTGTTCATTAATAAATTACCGTACTCAATGCACACGTAATTTGGGTTTTTTAAACTTTTTTAAGTAAACTAACATCAATTTTCCGATTTTAAAATCAGACCGCGAGAGACTTTTTCAGTTGTCATGAACAATGCTGAAATCTGTCTTGTCCTGTTTTAAATTCCTGCGTTATCCAAAATGAGCATATAACAGGCCTGTCGGGATTCTATGGTCGCCACAACTAAGACTGTCAAATCAGAAGTCAGGGAAGACGAATTAGGATGGAGAATTCTATTGCTGAGGAAGTGCTCTGAAGGCAATCGCCGGGAGCGGTCTTTCCAGACGAGTTGTGTTGCCTGTGTCCGCCGTTGAGGTGCCTAGACCCCAGCACGTGTGTACGCCCACCGTTGTCTCAGTGGCCGCCAGCCAATCAGAAAAGGGGTAGAGTTGATTGATCTCGAGAACTCGCGAGGCTAATGACAACCCTCGCGCGTCCCAACAAATGATTGGCAGGGATGGGGACAGTGTGACAAACCGGTGGAAAGCAAGGAGGCATGGGCTTCCACAATACCCCCTTCGGCTAGACCGAAGACAGCGTCTAACTAAGTCCAACAAAGTGTTCATGAGTTACCAAACGGTCAGGAAAATGAACGTGGCGTCTAATACGGAGAAGAGTGAGTATAG
Organism: Spirometra erinaceieuropaei; assembly: GCA_902702965.1. Classification (NCBI taxonomy): domain Eukaryota; kingdom Metazoa; phylum Platyhelminthes; class Cestoda; order Diphyllobothriidea; family Diphyllobothriidae; genus Spirometra; species Spirometra erinaceieuropaei. Next base: position 8,762 of record CACRXP010001733.1, read on the forward strand.
CTCACGGCTACACTGTTTGAGATTGATACAGTTGGTGGTCGCGGATATGGAGGCAGAAGAATTATACGGAACGGAGGGATAGAGGGTCGGGGATATAAACCAGGGAGTAGGAAACCACAAGGCTCATTCTGAGGAGTGTCGGGGACGGCATCTTTGAGACGGCCCACGTTCATGACCTCCTCGAAAGTTCCGCGATGGATGCGGAAGTTCTTCGTCCCACAAGCGATAGCCGGAAGGGGCCGTCGTAGGGTGATTCCAGTGGCCGGCGAACTCGATTACATCGGTGCTAAACGTGAGAGCATGTCGAACAGTCTTTCCCGAGGAAAGACTCCCAGACAGATGTTCTAAACAGAACCTAGGAAAGTGTCCGCATAAACTACTGGAGTCAGTGCAGGAAGTTGGTAGGAGCCCTGACTGCAAATCGCAGAATTGGCGAGATCATCCGACCTGGAAATCGGACGATGGCACCGAACACGAGTTCAGCAGCGGAACAGTCAAAATCCGATTTGAGGGAGGAGCGAATGCCCAACAGAACCAGATGAAGTGGTCCGTCAAGTTCTACGGATTGTCTGCGGCGCGTAGGGAGGCCTTTAACTGGCTTTTAAACTGCTCGACCATCCCGTTGGCTGCTGGATGAAAGGCCGTAGTGCGGATGTGAGTACAGCCTAGAAGGGATGAAAGAGACTGGAAGGGTTTAGACTTAAACTGGGCGCCGCTGTCAGTCGTGATAGTGGAGGGTATACCAAAGATGGCAAGCCGTGGACTGAGAAAAGCCTTGACCACCGTTGGAGTAGCAATGTCAGGAAAGGGAATAGCTTCAAGCCACCTAGTGAATCGATCCACAAAGATGAGGAGATAGAAACAGCCATTGGACAGACGCAGGAAGCCTAAAATATTCAGGTGGACGTGGCTGAACCGTGCATTCGGAGTGGAAAAGGTGCTGATGGGAGCTTTGTTGAGTCGTTAGGCCTCATTCCGTCGAAAGCCGAGACACGAACGTGTCCATGCGTTAAGGTCCTTGTAAATCCCAGGCCAGACGATGCGGCCGGAAACTTGCTTGTCGGTAACTCCCAGGTTGAGAGGAGAGGTTGTGCAGGGAGGAGAAGACTTTGCTTTGCAGGGATGTCGGAAAGTAGAGACTGTGGGCAATGGTGGAGACGTCGCATAGAATGGTGCTGTTGTCAGTAATCAGTAGCAGGTCCTGAATTTGAAGTCCGGGAACGCCCTCTTCCCAGGGAGATCCAATACTGCGTTGTTCGGCAGCCGTCTTAGCTTGGTCGATCCCGGGAGAAAGTTGGAGATGTGCGATGGAGGGCCTGGGCAGTGCGTTAGCCACCTCATTGCGTAGCCCGTCGATGTGGTGGATGTCTGGGGTAAACTGCGGAATGTACTACGGTTGGCGAATTTCCCGCGAATTGAGCTTGTTAGAAGTGGACTTGAGAGCGATGGAAAGAGACTTGTGATCCATGAACACACTGAAGCCTCAGTCCTCAATTAAGTGCCGCAAATGTTTTACGGCGAGGAATACAACAAAGAGCTTCCGTCAAAATTGGCTATAGCGCGTCTCACAGAAGATAACTTTGTGGAGACCATTGCAACACTGGAATCCTCAACCATGAGGCAGATCGAGATCAAACATCGAGAGAAAAGCGCATCAGGAGGATGGCGTCGGCGACACCAGGCTTCATCTTGCCAAAAGCAGCGAGTGCGTCTGCAGACGGCTTGAACGAACGTTTTGAAGCCGAGAGGAGGCTCGTCAGCGGTAGGATGGCATTGGCAAAATGCGGGAGAAACCGGTGGTAGAAATTCCCAGTGCCCAAAATCGCTGCAACTAAAGTTTGGAAGACGAAGATAGAAAATCCGCTATAGCCGCAACCTTCGATGGAAGAGGATGGATACCGTTGGAGTCAACCAAATGTTCGAGAAGAGCACACCGAAGACGCACTTGGACGGCGGTCAAACAGTGTTGCTCATGTGTTCTTCGGTGGTTGAGCTTGCTGTCAAAAGGTCGTCGATATAAGCGTAGACGAAGAGTAGACCGCAAAGCACTCTGTCTACGAACTTTTGAAAGGTCTGGAAGGCGTCGCAGAGACCGAACGGCAGGCGCAGAAACCAAAAGAGGCCATAAGTGGTGGTGATGGCCATCTTCGAAACGTCGGTGCAAACCACGAAATTGGTCGATCCTCAAGAATACATACTTTTCAATAGCAAAATCCCGAAGATGATGGACAGGGTTGCAGTTCGCGACAGCAACGTTGTTCAATGCCTCGTAATACCCCAGAGGCCCTGGTCACTATTGGTGGCCTTTGGCACCGTATGGAGGGATGAGGCCATGGGTTTTCAGGTTGATGGATGATTCCTATCTAAAACACTATTTGAACTCGGCATTGACGGCAGGCAGTCATACGGGGTAGCGAAAACACGGGTGGGGAGTGGCCTGGATGCGATGAACAATCTTGTGTGGTGGAACAGAATCGGCGACGATGGGACGAGTGAGGCCAGGGTATTTGGCGAGGATTAGCCGAAATGGATTCTGAGGTTCAGGACCCAGAGCGGCAAGTTGAAAGGGAGGCGTCAGGAGAAGAAATAACCCCGGACGGTAGGGTCGATGGTCTTGTCGTGAGAACGGAACCGACAGCAGTCGACCAGAAGACTGAAAGCGGCGAGAAGGTCTGCGTCAATAATGGCACAGGGGATGTATACAACGAGGAAAGCTGAAGGAAAAAGACGCTGCGGACCCATGTCCAGAGGGCGGGAGAAGATGCTAAAGGTAATAATGGGCGAAGTGTTGATGACCTGGGACGTGACAAAACGGCGGAGAACAAGGATGTTCGGACTGCCACGGGCCCACAGATTTCAAATTGGTCGATATGAAATAGGGAGATGTGAAAACAGTAAGAGCTCTGTTTGGCAATTAGCCTACAACTTTTGGACTTTGAACTGACGCACGGCTTTTAAATTTGAAGCATATACTAAGAAAATATCGTGCTGGTCCTAGAACCAGAGTTAATTTGAAGTGTCAACATATGCAGGGAGCCACTTTTCGTTTATAACCAAAGCTGAACCCTTGGCATATAGATGGTATCCATGTGGCAATTTTCTCCAAATATTTCATTGCGAGTAACTTCATATGTCTCGATTCATGAATGAGATGCGTGCCTCCCGAAAATTGCCTGAAAGACTTTTTGGGCATTAGAATGGACTGCGATTTATGTCTTCACTTCGGATCACTAATTGTTGCTATTATTTTGCACAACACGACACAGACTTAAGAAGCATTAACATTTATTTAATCAAAGGTTTGCAACTGAGATCTAATTGTCATATTATTAAATGTTTGTCAAAATTCTGGAACATGCTTTCGATTAAAAAAGATAACTTGACTTGGGTCATTAGGCAAATTCTTCGACAGCACATTCCCAAGATATTTCAATCACGACCGATGCCGGCTCCTTAACAAGCGTTTCTTTCCTGTCTGTTACTAAAATTGTACTCAATGCTTCGCATTGACTTTCCGTGCGCCTTCGCTTGTGCTCACTTAGAAGAAACGTATGTCTTTGTCAAACTCCATCCTTATTAAAGGAGCATACGTCTTTAAAAACGAGTTTCAATGAGATTTCTAAGATCGTTACACGTTTAACATTTTAGCGATGTATTCATCCATTCATTAGTAGGACATGCAAATTGTCCAAAATGGTTCACACTGACGGCAAAATATTCCGAGCCGTGCACGACATCTTCTTACTGAGGCAACGGTATGTAGAAGGGCCCCACTAAACTGTCAGTAGGCTGTAGATCGTACCATACGTGATTTCCGGGAAAAGGGGTTTTATGGGTGAGGCAGAACGCAAGATAGTAAGTTGACACAATAAAAGAAAACACAGAAATCACCTTGATCTAGACCAAAAGTCTTATCCTCCGCTGTTGTACGAAAACGGTAAAGAGAGTAGTAATTAAACAATAAACAAAAAGTAAATTTCATAAAATAACGGATTTTAAGTTATGGTGTGAATTCATGGGAAGAGATCGTTTTGGTAATGTAATTTCTGCAACAGCCTGTAAATCTTTGTCAGGATAAAATCACATACAGCACGATGCGCAATGTACTGACAGTTAAGTGGAACCCTTCTCTATGCCGCTGCCTTTAATGAAATGTAAAACTTTGTTGTTTTTCATACGGAGAGGATATGCACTTTGTAGTCTGTAAACTTGGATGCCAGTGCAATGGCAGGTCAGGTTTAAAATTATGTGAAAACTAAGGAGGTCCTTTAAAACCTAATAATACGCAATCTGCAAATTCGAAGTTTGAAGAAGACGTAATTTGCTACAAAATGTATGCACATTTTCTACTCATTATGTTTAAATATATATAAGCAAGGAAAATCATTTGGGAAAGTTCCCAGCATAGAGGTATAAATTTCTACAGACTGTGTTTTTGAAGGAACCAAAAATGCTCATTTAAACGCCTACATCCCGACGTGTCTATAATTTCTAGGTAGGTAGTTAGTTTTATGAACAACTCAAGTACCTTCTTTTAATCAAAGACACGTCTGGAAACTCCGGCCGAAGTTTCGTGTTGTAGCGCATCTACTGTGTCACGATTAAAAGCCAGCAAACAAAATACAAACTGCAGTAATTACAGTGTAGATAGATGGAATTTTTTAAAATGATGTTTATATGTTTACTCAAAGGAAAGACAATGTCCCCCTCACTCAAACATTTTTGCGCAGACATATATGAACTTTATGACTTTTAGGTTAAAAATAAACATTCCTATTGCGATTATTTCAGAGACAGGCACCTAATGCCTATAAAAGCATACGCAAATGACTGCCCTTTGTGAGACAAAAGCGCCTATTGGTAATAACGGGTGTACTGAATCCTCTTGCTTATTAAAGTACATGTCCTTATTTTGCAATGATTATACAGTAATGACAAAGCAAAAGCACCGTTGCAGAAATGGAAAATAACATATGTGAAAAGGCGCTATTAAAGGGGGAATTCATCGGCCGATAAAACTCAAAAGATAAAACAACGTTATATTAAGTAAGAAATGAAAAATTTAAGTAAAAACGACCGTTTTTCTTAATAATTTTGCTTTTTAACAAACATGAGAACATGCATTTTAATTATGCACTAAATTACTAATTTCACCGAAACCTAGAACATAGCAGTCAAATGGGCATACGATAGCCGGTTTTGTGATGAAAAACTTCCTCATTGTCCCAGTTATCTACATTACTGGTCCCTAAAAAAATAATCTGAGGACGATTATGTTTCTAATTCCATATTTTCGAAAGACATCCGTTGGCGTACCGAGTCCACGGTGCGGAGGACAGAGGGCTTTTCGTTTTTATTCCACTAGGTGATTGCGTTTATTCATATCTACGCCCAGGTTACTGTTGTTGTCAAGCGTTTTAAGACCCTTGTGAAATGTTTGCATTGGCGACTAATGGTGCATATATTGAGCATCTGTTTAAGTCACAGTTACAAGTAAAACACCATAGGTCCATTTACTTTTGGGCAGATAGTGCTTATCACGACATCGCAAGCTAAGTGAAAACACGCATTTCACAGAAGGCATGGAGGACAAAGTCAGGGTACAATGTCGATACCGCCTTCTTCATAATCAGTAGTAGCTACGAGACCAACGGCAATTTATGTAGACTGAGGCCCAAGACTCAGCAGGAAGAACATATCACGAGGTTCGATCGGTACGCGCTTAACCAACCACAAACCACAGCTCGCAGAGCAATGGGTCCGTGGTTTACTGGAAGACAGTTAGAATTAGAAAGAACGTAGTGAACAAAGGATCCGGGCTCGAATTCAAGGTCCTGGATAAGCAAGGTAGGACATGGCCACCTGGCGACATTTGGTAAGTCGGAAACGACCATTACAGTCACCCTTCTCTTTGTCGGTAATCCTACCTATTGGATTATTCGTCCGTATGAGATTGCTTGCGCAGAAGGAGACCGGGTGAGCCAATCCCACTACCTGATCTTTAACGTTCTTCCCATGATACGATGTGGTAATGTTAGCGTTCTTTTAAAAAGCTATAGTAGGTGGGCTAACTCATAAAATTTCAACCGTAATTTCGGAATGCGTCTTCGTTTCGAAATGATTTATTAGGTAGGGTTGATAAACTTATTATCATGTAGCGTAATTCTATAATGCTCCAGTTACCGTGGGGCACTGGCTTTCAAATAAACGTATATCTGACTGCATGCAAGACCTATAATCTGCAAAAAATGACTACTGAATAAGTATGCAATTTCCTCATCGAATTTAGATGCTCTTATAAATTCAATTATATTTCTTGAAGAAGATATATCAAAATATAAATTATTTTACCACTTTATCAAACAATCTCGTTCTCCTTAAATTTTTATACTCGATAGAAGAGTAGCATTCGGTTTGAAAACTTTTCTGTTTTCCGAATAAATTTCAACCCGACCTGCTGCTATATTTGCATTCAGGATTTCAAAACTACAAGCTTTATATTTTCCATGTACGGAAAATAATACATTTCTCTACGGTTTTTATAGAAGACCGTATGGGGTTCATAAAATTAACCGGTGGATCTAAGCAATATTGCTAACTTTACAAGCCACATTCGGAAATGCAGGTACATGACGTTTTATAAACGGCCATTTCTCGGTATAACGAAGTCTTAAAAGTAAAAAATTTTGAACCCAAATCATACTTCTCCTTCGAGTAAAAAATTAAAATAATACGTTATTTTCTTTTGAACTAATAAAACAATGAATACTTTTACGCATTTCATCATAAAATATAGTTGAACTATTAAGGGCAACAGTAATCCATGCAAAAATTGCATGCTAATTCGTTAGTTATTTTTGCAGAGTATACTCCTTGCATGCAGTCCGATATACATATCCTTTTGAAAGCCGGCTCTCTGCGATAACTAGAGCCTTATAGGATTATGCTACATTATGATAAGTTATTACAACGATTCTTAATTAATCTGTTCGAAACGAGAACGCATTTCGAAATTTCGGTTGATCTTTCATGAGTTAGTTTACCTACTGTAATTGTTTAATTTTCTAGACTTCATTCGGTAATTGACTTATATGATCCCTAAAAAGGACATAAGGATAGTAACCGCTTTCAATACGGATAGTTTCAGGATGACTTCCAACGAAATTATGTTTAGTGTTAAGATCCAAATTAGGTTTATGTTCAGATTTAAAGCTAACGTTAAGGTAAGTCAACATCCAATTTAGGTCTAGGGTAAAAGCTTGCGTTAGCTGAATGATTAAGGTTTAGGGAACGATTAGGGTTAGGATTAAGCCAGCGGTTTGGTTTTAGACTTGGCCTTTTGCTGGGGTTAGGATACGGGAATATTTTGTCCCTTTTGGAATTATGCGTAGGTCTACCCTTATTAGTTGGGCAGGGCGTTCCTATTCGCACTGTCTGTTTAGGGGGCCCTATGAATAAGTCCCGCTATTCATAACTTTTTAACCGCCAGTGAGTCAAAGGTATGCTAGTTAACTTAAATACGGTTTTTATTTGCCGAAAAGCAACTTTCTGTGATGTATTGTACCTTGCGGCACACACTAGGGGGTTAAAGTGACGTATTCTTAAAACAGCTGTGAAAATTTGTAAGACAAATGTTTAGTTCCTGTTGAATGGACAATGTTACAGACAAAACTATGGAGTAGCAGGGAAAA
>CACRXP010001733.1:24050-34649 GCA_902702965.1 Spirometra erinaceieuropaei
CGTTCCGCTTCTTTGACGATGCAATTCCACATTCGTATTGGCCTACATGTGTGATCATACTGCTCTCTGTAATAAATAGAATGCCTAAAAAAGTATCTGCCCAAGACAAATCTTTAAGAACCATCTTATTGCAAAGGATTTGATAGAATAAATCAATACTAAAGTATGTACTGACATTTCAAGGACGCAATCTACAACTGAACAGATGTCAACGTCACCATGAGCCACACTGTAAGTATGCGGAGGAAAAACTATCATTATACGTAGAAAATGACATTTTAATGATCGTACATTTTAATTACCGACTTTTTAAAAGCCTAAATATCGTTTTTTCCGTTAACTCCAAACGAAGATAAACCAGTACATACCTTACCAAACTACATCCTGAGAAATGTAAAACAACAAACTTGCATGCACTTCTACTAACAACATACCCAAACACATACTCAAAAAATGCACATTTAAATGTCATTTTAGTAAATCCTTCCTGGAGTTTTTCAGTTAAGACAATTGTCTCTTTGCTGATATACATGTCCTCAACGTCTCAGACACTGAGGGGAGTCAATTAAATAGGTAGAAGAAGTTGGACGACCAAAAATATCGTGCGCTCTTGGAGAGGAAGAAGAAAAAGAAGAAGAAGAAGAAGAAGAAGAAGAAGAAGAAGATAAAGGAAACAAGGGATTCTCATCATGGTACAACAATACCCCGATAGAGCAGGCCGCACGCATTGGATGCTTACTTATTACCTCTGCAGCCAACAGGGTAATTATTTATTTAATTGATTAATCTATTCAAAGGCGACTAGGTATTTAAATATTAACGTAACAAAATTTAAGTTTTTTTATGATCTATACTGGCACTAGTATTGCAGATAAAAATAAGATTGAACACAACTGAATGGAAATGCGTTGCATCTTCAGCGGCACTGTGAAACTAGCAAAATTTTAATAAGCAATGTGTATTTAAACTCAAAGTCTCCAGGAGACTGGCTGAAGTTAAATTAACGGCAAGCAGGTGTTCTATTTTTAAAAAAGATATGAGGGGATTGGTAAACCACATTCGCACGCCTGATGTGAAATTAGAATGGCATATTTTCGTTAAAATTAAAGTCCTGCTAATACAAGCGCAAATGCAAGTTCCATATAGTAATGGCGAGAAAGTATATACGAGAGCAGGAACAAGAGTTTTATTCGCTCACGTGTCAAAGTAACGCCCTAATTCATCATCGTAGACACTATCAGAATAGGCTAATCCGTACAAAGGAAGTTACAGCATTTATAGGATACAGTAGCCGTGCTAATGCAAAACTATGACGACTAACAACTTTCCCCGTTCATGGAGGATAGTTGCCTTCCGGTGCGCTAATTGCTCGATGGCTGGCATGTAAGTTATTATTTGCTGAAATTTACTCACCTGTGTTAAGTGTTGCAGCGACGATTGTTCGTCTACCTTGTCTGAGTTCTGTTAGAATGTCTAGTAAATTACGCCAAGCTTAATCTCAGAACGGAATATTGGATGAGAAGATGACTCCACTTCTTGATACACTGGCGTGCCATAAACCATGACTCAAGCAACTCATGGCTCACAGGATTGTCCCCTCTCGCGAGAATTCCGACCTGATTGAACATGAACGTGTGGCCGGGTCTCGTCAAATGAGTTGCGACTTGAGATTTGGTGTCATTTATCCACATTGCTGCCGCGTTTTCAGTATTTTGCATCCCAAACTGTTTTCTAGTTGCTCCGACCTAGTAGCTTTGTCCGCAATTGCAGCAGGTCCGATAAACGACTCCAGATGTTTTTTTGCCGTGGCAGTGGGTCTTTTGGTCTCATAGCCCCACGCCTACTGTATTTGTCTCCCAGACCAAGTGATACGAAATTACAACTGACGGCCTCTTAGACGCTATTCACACATGGAAACGCGTGCCCAAATTTGAGTTCGGTACGATCTGATCCTCAGCTTGTTTGCCTATGCAGGGGAGGATGAAGTTGTGTAGGTAGACATATTCTCTTGACACCCGCGTAAGGTACTGTAATCCAGAAGCCTTTTTTCCAGCTAACAGCAGTACATTTCGATGTGTCGATGTAGTCCCTTGCGAATCAACATTTATGATTTATTAAGTGGGTTGCTATTGAAGGTGAGCATCTGCATCACATTTGTTGCTTTCATAAACACTTTCCTATTCAGACAACTACAAGTTCGCGGCAGGCCACGATATCAAAAAGGGACAATTGGTTGATTTTTTCCAGCCACATCGTAGATTTAAAATCAAGTAAAGCGCTGTTGAGACTACTTTGGATGCTAGGACCTGCCACATTAGATGACGACGAGAACATCATCCGCATACCAAGCCCAGGACTGCCAAAGGAAGCGAAGTGGAGAGTCCCAGGAAGTAGTCTACAAGAAGAAGACGCGATCGTTGCGATAAAAACTTTATTGGTCTGACTTTTCGGATTTCTGCTCGAACCTATCATCACAGACAACACCAGATACGGCTAGTTCATGCACAAGGGGCTGCAGAATTTATAGGATGCAGTCCCCATGCGACCACATACCTATGAATATTCACGGCTCCCTCCCCTCCTTCATCAGGGATCGTTACCCTTGGTGTGCTAACTGTTTGATGGCCGACGTTCGGGTAGTTAATTGCTGTAATTTCATCACGTGCGTTGGATATTAGTGTGATGATTGCTGATATAAGCGAACAGGCGAGTCCCAGGTAGCAGTTCAGAAGATGAAGATGCGATCACTGGAACAAGAAATTTATTTGCCTGACGTTTCGGATTCTCACTCAAATCCATCATCAGAGACATTCACAGATAGAGGTGCAGGTGGCACCAGGAGTGCAGTAGTTATAGCACGTGGCTGCTGTGGGACCGTATGCGCACTGCAATTAACAGTTCTCGCAATCGCCGCTGGGGTTGTAATTGATGCGGCGGTGGCTTGGCGGTCAGAGTCCGAGTCGTTAATCGCCTCGATTTCGTCATCCGTGCTGGATGCTGGTGTGACGATTGCTCGGCAAATTGGCTCACTGTCACCGTGATAATTGCTTACCCGCGCCCTCCCCACGTGACTGATTCTCCTGCCCAGGGAAAATCGCAATACGGAATAGGGTACCGGGAGGTCATTGTGTTTGTTGATGGATTGCGGGCCTGAGAACCATGACTCAAGCAGCTCGCGGCTCACGCGGTTGTCACCCGTTGCGAGGATTTCGGCCTCTTGAAATTTGAAAATATGGCCAGGTCCCGTCGAGTGTGCCGCCACCTGAGAGTTAGCTTTTCCCCACCTCACTGCTGCTGCGTGCTCGGCAAGTCGCGTACGGAGTATCTCCCAGTTTCTCCGACATAATTGCTTTGTCCGCAACTACACCAGATCCGGTAAACGACTCCAGACGTTTCCTGCCGTGGCAGCGGTTCTTTTGGCCCCATTACTTGGCGCCTAATGGTTGCTTCCGGCCTGTGTGCAACCCCAACTCCAAGTTCAGTTAGAAGACAACTTACGGCTTCCGAGACGTTCTTCACGCAAGGAAGAGCCCGCCAAAATTTGGGGCTAGTTGGATTTGGTCTCTGGTGTCCTTTTCGTATGCACTGGTTGACAAAGCTGCGCGGGTAAACATTGGCTCCCATTACCCGTCGAAGATATTTTAATTCAGCAACCTTGTCTTCCATTTCACTTCAGTGCGTCTCAATGTGCCGGTATAGCGCCCTTACGCAACTGCGTTTGTGACTGATCGGGTGGTTGCTATTGAAGTTGAGTATTTGCGACGTATTTGTCGCTATCTTGGACACTTTGGTTTTTAGGCCACCACAATCTCTGCTGCAGACGAGGACATCCAGGAAGGCCAGCTGATTGTTTTCCTCCTCCACCATCGTAAACTGAATGTCCGGAAAGACGGCGTTGAGTTGTTCTTTGAAAGTCAGCACCTAATCCCGTTCGATGACGACGAAGGTGTCATCCACATACCGAGCCCAGAATTTCGGTCTGTTTTGTCGGAAAACCAGCGACTCCAGCCGTTGTAGGACCGCCTCGGCTATGAGTCCCGAAACCGGCGAACCCATTGGCGCTCCCTTCACCTGCTCGTAGATTGTTCCGTCGAATGTGAAGTACGTCTTGAGACAGAACTTCAGTAGTTGGATGATTTGGGCGTGTCTGAGGCGATTCTCCGTTTCGTCGTATTTCTCTCGTAGGAGTAGTTCGATGGTCTCGATTGCCAGGTCCTGCGGGATAGAAGTAAAAAGGTGCGGAGAAGTGAAGCTAGCTCTCAAGTTGCGACCCATTCGAAATTGACGTGGCCGAAATTCTCGAAAGAGGTGACAACCGCGTGAGCCGGGAGCTGCTTGAGTCTTAGTTTACTGGCCCTATTCCATTAACAAGTGCAACGAATTTCCCCTTCCATACTCGGTGCTGAGACTTCGCCTGGGCGGCGTAAGTATCCACGAGGGAAGCACACAGGTGAACACTTTTCTCAACGTCACTCTCGGTGGATCAGATGGTCAAACAATCATCACACCAATATCCAACGCACATGATGAAATTGCAGCAATTAACTACGCGAATGTCGGCCATCAAACAGTTAGCACACCAAGGGTAACGATCCCTGATGAAGGAGGGGAGGGAACCGTGAATATTCATAGGTATGTGGTAGCATGGGGACTGCATCCTATAAATTCTGCAGCCCCTTGTGCATGAACTAGCCGTATCTGGTGTTGTCTGTGATGATCGGTTCGAGCAGGAATGCGGAACGTCAGGAGACTAAAACTCTTGTCCTACCGTTCGTGTCCCCTTCCTCAAGCCCTGAATTCCTGTATTTGGTATAGTTATTATGACTCTAGTCGTTCTAAGAACGCCTCGGCCACAGTTCCAAAAATCGATTAACCCATTTTTTTCTTCCATCCGCTCGTATATTGTTCCATCACACGTGAAGTACGTCCTGAGACAGAACTTCGCAAGCTGAAAGACTTTGACGTGTCCGCTGCCGTCCTCCTTCTTCATTTTATTTTATCTCTAGGAGGAGTTCGACGGTTACTACAGCCAGATCCGGGGGATAGAAGTAAAATGGTGGCGAAATCAAAAGACACCATGACCTCATTTGGAAAAAGACTTACTCCTTTAAGCCTCTCCAGGAATCGTGTTGAACAACACACAGTGGTGTCTGAATCAGCGGTAAGAAATCTGACACACCAAAACAGCACTCTGCCAGTCCGTACGTTGGCGTGCCATGGGCCGTAGAGGAAAGCCATCCTGCTGCACCTTGACGAGATAACTGAACTGGACTAAGGCCGTCCCTTGGTCTCTCGCCATGCTTCGATTGATCTGTGTTTTTGCGCCCAAGTTTTTCAGTGCCAACGGCGTCGCACCAATTACGCGTGTAAGCTTTTTAGCGGAGTTGGTTTCGTATTACTACTGACCATCTTGAAGGTAGTCTGTCCTGTCCAATACGACAGTGCAAAGTCCCTTGTCCGCTGACACAATAGCAATGACTTTAGTGGCCTTCAGTTTTCATGTTTCAATGTGCTTGACCTTGACGATTTATTTCGCGCGGTCTATGAGGCATGAGAAGGGACAGCATCTGGTGTCGGATCAGGTTCTGCGTCTCTTCTGTTGCTTTTGTGTGATTGGTAACCCATTCCACTGCTGCAGTCTTGCTGACTGGTTTGGCATCAGCCGTATTGAGTATAATACAGATAATACACATCCAGGATGCTATAGTATTCATGGGATGCAGTCATTTTTCATAAGTATAACTACGGCATTTAGCGGCTCCTCCTTCATCAACGATAGTTGCATTTCAAGATATTCCCTCCTGCTAATGATGGTCGGAAGTAAGGTCGCATATTTTCTGAAAATTATGATCAAATTGTTACAAATTGACAACTAAGAATTTTTTGTTCTATTAGAATTTCAGCATTCTGAAAAAGGCATCATTCTCTGATATGAATTTGGTAACTAGTGGCTATATAATATACAGGGTAACTTCACGACACCATTAAGTAATTGTTATCTTTGCTCGTAGGAATACCAAATAGGTTTGTTTAGTTATATTCTGAGTATGTTGTAGAACGTTTGAAGTAAAAACGTACTCGTTTAGTAGAAAATCAGAAGATGTTTTCTTGATTATTTGTTTAACAAAGGGCATAGTGCAGATTTCGTCAATTCTTTTCTGTGGTATCGGAATTTAGAGCCCTTGCTTCCTATGCTTTATTGGGTTTGATAGTCTGCACAGCTACTGGGGTTCCGTAAAATCCCGTTATGGCTTTTTAGCAATACTTATATTTGGAGCCATTTTCATTTAGTAATTTAGGCTACCGCTCTCTATTATGATATACGCATTATAAACCACTATGCCTTCGATGTGTGTAACGAAATCTTACGAATACCCTTAAAGCTTTTCAGTGATATTAAAATAATTATAACTCCTTTGAAGCGTTAGCATACTTACTGTTTTTATTAGATTTCCTTTCATGCTGCTTGTTGGTACAGCGACTTTAACATTTTATATCAGCTGCTGCGCATTGGTGATACCCTTAACAAAATCTTCATTGATTTAAGAAAATCCCATTCATTAAGGGCAACATTAAACCATCGCGTCATGTATTTCAATAAAGGGTCGTACTATTTCGAAGGTTAACTTGTATTAAATAAGACCTGGTAACTGAATGGCTTGTATATCGTAAGCTACTACAACAGATTTGCAGCGCTTTATCGAAACTTGCTACGGCAAAACACAGCAGTTATTATTCCGAGTAACATGTAAAAACGCTGACTCTTGCCTTGACGATAGGTAATGCGGATTTGGTAAAGATGGTAAAAAACATTTAGTTACACCGAATGAATAACTTTTTTAAACTTATTCAAAAAAGTTCAGAAGTCCGAACTTAGGTCATTTATAAGTTGCTAGCTTCGATTTAAGCAAAACTATTGGTTATACGGACTATTGTTTAAACCCCTTAATTGCCAGCCTAATGTACAGACTAGAAACCCTCAAAATGAATGTTAGGGTGTTGGGCTAATTTAAGCGATTTATTTTTTTCAAACGTGCCGTTTTTAAGTTGTTACACTAATTGCCACTGGCACCTTGCATGTTCCCATTTGATGACGCGACACGGAAAGCTATGCTGTCCATTACCAGGTAGGGACTTGCAGACCTGCAAACACAATTAACTGATTAAAAGCGATTTGAAAAAATTTTTACATTAAAACGCTTTGCTTTCGCAATGGGATTCTTACATTAAAATTGCTCGTTTAGCATTAAGGCTTGAAATGAAGAACTTCAAGTCCAAATCCGCCTCAGCATTGGAAACAGAAATTATCTTAACCTCCTCCAAACACTCTGCTAAGTACCAACCGCTAATAAACACCGTCAGGCAACATTTCTACTGCCAAAATAATCATACGTTTCAGTTATTTTGAGCTGGCCTTGCAAAGCTACCTAATGGAGCAGTAGAACAACATCACTGTGCTCAGGTTTGGTATGCTACACAGACTGTAATTACCAAGTGTCATTTTTTCATCGGATACAGGCACATTGTATTGCTTGCTTTCGGGAGCTTTAGTCACCTTTGAATGTGAGTTTACAATTTAAAGTCATAAAGCGTGCGTATCCGCCAGCCTCTGCGTGAGAGCGCCTCGCTATGGACTGGAACGCCTCAGGTAATAGTTGGTTATGCTTCGGACAGGCGCTCAATGTCCTCCAGATGAAGAAAGCAAGTCCTTGGTCACGCCTATGCTTTTGCCGGCCCTCCTAACAAAACTCACAAAATCAAAGTTTGCACTGTGAAATTCCATGCTTCGGACACCATAATTTGCGTACCTTGAAAGCGTCCCAACTACTTGAGCACGCTTAGCAAAGATAGTTGCAAGGCTTTGAGACGTTTTTTGCTATTTCGGGAAAACTCACTGCTAGCAAAACCATAAGGAGCGATCAGTGCGCAGGAAAGCTAAAATGACTGATCGACACTCGTTGTGAATGGCTTCTTATGCCCGAGTGAAGGTTCAACTGACTGAGCATTATTTCTTACAACAAAAGTTGATTTTTTTAAGAAGAAACTGCCTCAAATACGTGTCCAGTGGCACGGGTGGATTGTTGATTAATTTACTGGACGGCTGAATCTTGCATTGTGGAGCCTACCGTACACACCTCTTTAATGACACCGTAGATTATCCAGATTTCCAAAATCAGTAGAACTTTCACATTGAAAATTTGGAAATATTTCGTTAAGGTTATGCAATTTGGCAAATGCAAATCCACCAAAGTGTCACGTGAGTGTTAAAGCACATTGATTCACTCGTAGGTTAAGCCAGTGCTTTAAAAACAGCTTTTGGACACAGCACATGAATAAAACCAGACCACATCCTGCAGGCACTTGTCCCGAAAAATTAAGATCTGATGTAACCGACAGCTATACTTTACAGATATTTGCACGCATGCATTTCGGTACAGAGAAGACCACCCTTGTTATCGTGAATTAATTACAGTGGATGTGCTAACTCCCGCAATGCCTACCGAAATTCTGAATGCGTTTTCGATTCAAAAGAATAACTTAGGTAGGGTTGTAAAATTAACTGCTATGCAGGATAATCCCGCAATAATTAAGTTAATTTGGGAAGCCGGCTTTTGAACAAACTTTTTTGATCACCGGGCAAAAATTTTACTCTGTAAAAATGAGTGGTTGAGTAACACGAAATGTTTTTGATGGTTTTCGATGTACCTGTACATGTCACGGAAACATACATATAAATATTCATTTAGTACACATTAAGTAGAAAATTAAGTAATCTACAAATTTTATACTTAAGGAAAGGGCATACCTTTGCTTTAAGGAAGTTAACATTTATAAGGTTTTTGAAAATCGTGAAAAGTTCGTTTAAAATCATCGTATTTCTGCACTTACTAACGTTAGTGTAAAATATGCAATAAGTCCAAATCCACTGATAACTTTTATGAACCCTATATAGTATACTTTTGATAGCATAGAGGAATGTATGATTTAACAAACAAGGAATAAACGAAGCTTGTAGTTTGGAAGTCCTAAATGCAAGTGTAACGGTAGGCAGTTTCAAAGTCGTTCGGAAATTGGACACGTTTTCAGAACCGAACTATACCTTTGCTTCAAGTATAAGTCATTGAGAAAATGTCATGCCATTGAAGTAGGTATTTTTAGCATTTATAATTTTTGAAGACGACCAAAATGAATTTAGTTCGAAAGCCGACACTGTGATGTAGCCGAATTACTATAGGATTATGATACATGGCAATTAGTATTACAACCCCACTTAAGCAATCTTTTTGAATCAAAAATTCATTTCAGAATTTTGGTTAATATTTCCTTAGCACATTACTGTATGTGAATGACTTTAACGTTTGGACGGTAAGGCAAGGCACTAAGGGTCCCCTTGTTTCAGGTAGTTTAGGGTTAATTTTAACGTTAGTGCTAAGGTTGGGTTTAAAACGGTTTGATTTTAAAAAGGTTCGGTTTGAAGTTAGGGCATTGAAATAGGCACCTCGTGGAATAAAGCTTAAGACCAACCGAAGTACCTGGGAACGTAATTATCCCTCCCCGACAATTCGCATATTGTCCGACAGATAGTGGCGTGTTTCAGTTAGGGAAGGGTTTTACCGAAAACTAGACAACACATTCGATGGAGACGGACACTTCAGTCATCCCTGGCCTTTTGCAGGAAAAAATCCACCCTGTGACATCTAACCGCTGAAGCTGCCACCAGAGAGCCGGAAAAACGCCGCAACAATGTCCGCAAAACCACCATCAGAATAATATAACCCTGGCAAATCAGACTGGTAAATCCCAAAGGCACGTGGTTGAAAAGGGAGAAGAGTCTTTTGGTAGCATACTACTTGGCACCACCAAATAATTGTCAAAATCACCGATGATAGTGGGTATGTACAAAGCGTCGGTCAACGGAAGTTCAGTTCAGCTCAGTTCAGTTGAGGGAATTAGGTGTGAAAAAACCACGTGAGCGCATACTACAAAGCTTTTTAACCTTAAGTCAGTGAGCGTGTCCACTCTTTAGCCCTTTCTTACAGATAATATTCCAAAAACAGATTTTTATCGTGAAGGATGGACAATTTTTTCGAAGCCTCAAGTGGCAATATTAAGTTGCCTCTATTGACGGGTGGATAACGCCCTAGCAATTGGCATTGCCTATGATCGCACTAGAGTAAAGAGCTCCCGCAGGCGGGCAAGTCTAACAGAGATCATAGTCCAATTCTCTGTGCCTTATTTTGTAAGCGAGACGCACCATCTACCTTTGGAGATATCAAACGATTAATATTAGAAAGTGATTTTCGGATGTTCATCCTGGCAACTATTCTGATGTGTTTTATTTCACTAAAATAACTGCAAACGTGAAATAGCCGTGTTGTCGCTATTAGAGTTGTTGTTTGAAAATTTAGGCAAGACTTTTCGGGAAAACGTAAATGAACACAGGAAGTAAGTATTTAAATCCCAACTAAATAACTATTACAGTATTTCTTCGAGACGTTCTATTTTCGCCCGTTGGAGAATGTCCAAAGGACCTAAAAAACCTAGAGAAACGCAAACCTTGCGTGCAGTTTGGCCCACATTTAGCGGCCTCTGATTCTC
>CACRXP010001734.1:7799-23764 GCA_902702965.1 Spirometra erinaceieuropaei
TCTCGGAACAACAACGACTGCAGTAGTTTTTAACATGTGGAGATAATGCATTCACGTATTAAATGGCGAGCAGCTCACAACAAGGAAGGAATGCATTTTATTCTAGTATTTATGTCAGCGTCATTTTTCGACAACGGCTAATGCATCAATTTCTCTGTAATATAAAAATGAACACTTGATCTGGTATTCCTGAGTGACTTCAAACAGATCGATTTATGTCATCATCTCGAAGTTATCGATACCATGGTTCGTCGTTAATACGTGTTAATTATTGCATTGCCACAACTTAGAACTGTTGGTAAGGTTAACTGTTTATCCTCAGGACTCCATATAGTGGGATAGTAAATTGAAATTTCGCCAAACGTCAGTCACATTTTTAACGTAATTTTACTTTTTGTGCCCGTTTAAAGCACATTTTCAAGAAAAGAAGGAATCGCAGTAAACATCAAAACTCCGAGAACATTGAGTTTTAATCTCCAGCATGCTTCAAAGTGTAAGTATACAACTTCATTGGGGTTTTTAGATTAAGTAGCCTGAAAGAAGCGTAAACGGAGAAACACATCACGTCA
Organism: Spirometra erinaceieuropaei; assembly: GCA_902702965.1. Classification (NCBI taxonomy): domain Eukaryota; kingdom Metazoa; phylum Platyhelminthes; class Cestoda; order Diphyllobothriidea; family Diphyllobothriidae; genus Spirometra; species Spirometra erinaceieuropaei. The sequence goes on from CACRXP010001734.1 coordinate 8,369, forward strand.
GTGCATAAATTGACCAGGAACCTTTGCGGCAATCTGTGCAAATTACGCTAGGGCAAGTGAAGCGACTAAGGTAAGGTAAATATTTTTGAGCAGTCATTCATACTTGAAGTTTTTCAATGTTATCCGCTGGCTAAAAACATAAGCATGATTTGAACATCTGTTTTTGGAAAAATTGTGTACTTTATTGAGGCAGCAGCCCAGCCTAAAACCCGCAGCCATGCTAGAACTGTTTGTCGTGTTTTCAGCGTGGCTTCACTTTACTGTAAAACTAAATGACAGCCCCATGCTCATTGCAGACATTGTGTCAAATCAGTGAGCATAAGTTACAGTGCATTGCATACAGTTTGCAATCCTCCGGACCTATGAGAACGTTGATTGAGTTTAAAAATGCTAGAATTGGTAGACTTTTGAAAACTAAACGACACCTTGTTTTAAAGCAATATCTTAAGAGGACACAACTGCATAGTAAAACGAAAATAAAGATGAATGTCATCCGCCTGATCACGTCACTTCAAAATTAACAGTGCATGTAAAAATACTCGGAAAATTCCGATTAGTTGAGAGAATACTGTTCCTCGCGCCTTACAGCTATCTGGAAAGATTTCCAGCTAAAAATTCGACATACAGCCGCAAATTAATTAAGTCCCGGTTTTGTCTTTTAAGCTAATTCATTTGAAAGAGTGAAGTAAGTATTTGTTTTGAGATCTAATTAACATTTTAGGTCTGTTCCTTATGATTTTCTGCATTCATTATGCCTCCCTTAAAAATGTAATATCAGCGAGACTCGACTAGCGGTTATTTAAAAAAAACAATGGTCCTAGGACGAAAGGCAGTTTTAACTGGTAATAGTTAATCTGAAACATCCTTTATTTTTTCATTCTGTCATGTTTCCTTTCTTATTTGTTTTAAGCAAAGCGTTTGAACGTTATGGACTTAATCTAGGTTCAGCTTTCAGTCTAGATGCATGTTTTCTCCGAAGGTTAGGCATGGCTCCCTTGTAAATACCGGTGTAATTATCAATCGACAAACCATATAGAGCGGTTGTTTCTTTAGTTTCCCAAAAGAATCTAAGGAATTTCGCAAACGAGGCATCGCCGACTTCATTTGTAGGTAGCAGTATGTTGTATAATACAACGGAAGATCATTTCTGAGTTAATTTCAGTCCTTTTTCGTTGTGTGGGGTTAACACGGAACGAACATTCGTCTCATCCTGACACATGTAACATAGGAAGTAGGGTTGTATCTCTGCTTCCGCCATGTATCTCATGATGGCTGAAGGTTTTACTCTTACTTAAGCATGGTACTGGCAAACTGGGGATCAAGGAACATGCCGCCCATTTAAACGTACATGCAAGCAAATGCAATTGGTCCCTCCTTTTTGAAAAAATGACAAGAAGGGCACGGTAAATATTATAAAAATGACGCAAAAAGGANGAATTCCTTAGAGCTTTTTAAATCTTTAAAGCTAGTGGACATCAATCGCATGTTTCCCAAAGCAATGTTATGCAGGAAAGTATCTCCCACGAAGACGAATTTGAAGTCTTTGTCGGAAAGGCGGACATTTCCGAGTACTTGGCTTATATGCCTCAGTTATCCCGTCGTAAACTCCTTCCAGACAGGGCCAGTTGAGGTTCAAATCTGAGATTAAATATTTATTTAGCAAGGAAATTTATCACCCAGGGCACAGAATCGCGTATTGTGAACTGCCACCAGAATTAATTCACATCTCATGTTGATGGCCTCCGGCAATCTACTATACCCCCCCCCCCCCAAAAAAAACATAGGGATACCACTTCAATTATTGTGTGCTGGTACCATTCAGTCCACCGCAAGGTCAGTGGAACCGACAGAAAGGAGCTCCGGTGTGTCGCTGTGTAACCAGACTGTCGGTAAACGCCCATGCCGCTTTACTTTGAGTTCTTTGTTTAGTTACACGTTTGTGACAAATTCATTTCCATTGTTTTCAATCATACTGACGAAGAAGGCATTATGAGGATATAATCGTGACGGAAAGGAGCAGCGATTAGTGGAAACTTCCCCGAAAAAAGTGGATTACTTAGGAGGCAAGACCCTCAGACGAAACTTGGGATACATTTTTTTGAATTTGTTAATACTGCATTTACTGAATTTAACTACATGGTAAATTTCAAGTACGCCAGGGTATGGTGACAGAAAAATTCAACGGAGGAAATGATCTCACATCGTTTTTCACTCCAAATTGCAGCAAATATTTGACTAACCTCGCCTTGATTTTCTGAGCATTCGGCAACGCAGTGCGAGTACCTTCTTTCTTAGTCGTGTTTTGGCATTTAGCACACCTTTGTTTGTGGGAAGATTAAGGAGTCTCTCGGTAGTGCCACATTATTTAAACCCAAGGAATATATGGTGAACGCAACCAGAAGTAGACCTTTTGCACAGCCGAGGCGGCTGGTGAGGTGAGATCACGATTAAAAGTATAAAGTGCGGTGATCCAGATCAATAACAGGCAAGACGGATCGTTAACTCGGACATTGTGTACTAAAGAGACTGTTGGAAATGTGTGGTGCCGGACAGTCTGAGTTCTTTATTTGCGCTTGTGAATAACTTAGTTACTAAAAATAAAGGACCGCCCCAGGTGCCTGATGCATTGTCTAATGAACGCAATTTTTCCTGTTGTTAACCGTTGAATCTGTGCATAAACTAGGTAGTTTAACAGTAAAATATAATGAAAATATTTTAATGAGTTCGAGGTAGCATCGAAAAATTACACTCGAGCGTGATATTATTAAGTCCACGGTGTTGAACCAATAGAAGACATCGTCGCTTAGAGAAACTCGTAACCAATTTCCGCCATTACGCGTCAAACTCCTTTTCTGATTGAGCTAAAGGTTCAGCACTTAGTGACTACGCCAACTGAGTAAATCATGTTTTCAACGCCTAAGCCGCGGTTATCATACCTGGGGTTAGCTATTTCTCTAGATTCACGAGGCAAGTCTCTTGATGCTAACATCGAAGATTTGTTTATTCCGGCGCACTGGCCTTGCACCGCAGCCCTGCAAACCATGCACCAGGCAAAAGACGAAAACAAACCTATTGGGGAGAGTGCTATGGAGAATTTAGAAAACTTCCCTGAGGAGTAAAATGAAGAAGACAATTCTTCACTTGCAGACGGAAATTTTGCTAATATTTAAATAAAATTGCGTACCGTTAACAAAAAACAAACCGGAGCACACATGCCCCAAGAGAGGTTTTATAAGTTCCATTACGGGAAAAAGCGAAAAGGGCGTGGAGCTTAGCGTTATTGGCAGAGAACTGGGCCTTCTATCGCTTTCCAACAAATTAAGCAGGGCGGGTGATATTTACCCTGGTACCATTGCAGTCGTGGCTCGTAACCGTTAACTGTTAACGGAAAACCCAGCTTATTAGACGTTACCTGTGCTACACTATCTGCCCTCGGGCTCAGCTATCCTGCAACATATCTAAAAGGCGCTATGGTTAAATGGGACGTTTTAATATATTTTCGCAGGACTTGTTTTCGATGGTTTAGGGATTGCGGGTACTGCAACCACTTACCAAAGGTTCTGATTCTGCACATTCTTAATTTCCATAATCCGCGACAAATGCAGTTTTCTAGATAGTAACTTTACCAAAAGAGCAGAAGGATGTTATCACGCACTTCAAAAAATGCTCTACTTAAAGCTGAATTATAAGGGGCTGGTTTTAAGGTGAAATATAAGGGTAAACCCTACAGAATGTTATTACCGACAAAGACAAGGCAGACTGGAATGGCCATATCTGGCTTATTAGCCGTCGTCAGTCAGTCACATCCAACCCCAAAGTGTGCAACACCTGGTTCTCGAACTCGCGACCTACTAGCCAGAAGTACCACGCCTCTAACCACTGGGCCACGGGTCCGTTGTCCTGTCGCTTCCGATCGGGAATATACAATGGTAGAGGGGCGCTCACCGATCGTTCTTACGGAACGAGTGAGGTCCGTAAGAACTATGGTGAGCGCCCCTCTGCATGGTAAATTTTACCCATTTAACCGGCTACTTGCAGAAAGGAGGAAAAACCTGAGATCAGATGCTTAAAGCACACATCTTTTACTACTTAAAGCTGATTATCAAGTACTTTAAGGCCAAGATTATCCAAGACACTGACGCTAGCCCGCGCCAACTATGCTGGTTAGGAGGAGTTCCTAAACTATAAATAAAGAAACCATAGTTTAGCTCATCTTTATTGATGCCCTGACCACACTGTAATTTTGGGATATGTTAATATGGTTGTACTTAGAGGGAAACTTAATGAGGTATAAGCAGGCAGATATGGACTTAAACCACCAAATGATTCGCCATACAATTTAAAGGTGTCCACGCATAAGAAACAAATTAGGCACCAGACTGTGAAAATCGTGAGCAAGAGAGCGAAAAAAAGATAATACTGCTTGTGGCTGTTCAACCATAAAGAGAACATTAGTTTGTGGTCTCAATCTTTGGTTTAATGCGGCGAAGGTAGGGACACCGCATTCATCTTATACACCTTGAATTGCTGTTTGTAGGATCTTAAGAGTGCACCTTCTGTCTGAATTTCAGTCAATCCAATGTCCAAAAAGACGATAGAATTCTGCAGATACAAAGGTACCACAGAGACTTACCTCCCAGACTGATTCGAGTCGCCTCCTTACTAACTAAAGGTCGCAACCCAGAATGGGGTTGGCCAACCACCTTAGATGACTCACAAAACTATTTAGGGAAGCACTACCTGCTCCCTTTCATGGGGAACAGCTAGAAACGGCGTGGGATAGTCAGACCATCGGCAAGCTGGTCGTGACCCACGGACTCAAAACACACCGTTGAAACGCTATACAAGCAACTGCCCACGTGCCTTCCCACATGCTGTCAACTTTATACTGCTCAATCTGGCATTATAGAACGTTTGTTTCCTTTTAGGGAACTTGCCGGTCATCCGACCATAAGAGCGGACAGTTTTGATTCCCCCCAACGTGACCTGTCACAAAGTGGACATTGCAGCCCCCTCTCCCCCGAGACTCGTTTCTTCAAACAAGGATAACTAAAATATGCGGGTGGAGACCACGCCTTCTTCTGGCGCAAACCTCCAGAGGCAGGACGACAGGATGCTGCGGTTTCCTTTGCCATTCTGACTGATATCGTGGGACGACTACCGTGCCTTCCAAGAGAAATCAATGGTTGTCTCACAACACTACGCCTATCTTTCCGAGAGAACTACTTCGCCTCCGTCGTCTGTATCTGTGTACATGCCCTCAGTGACAATCTGCGATGCCGTGAATGACAAGCTCCACGAAAACCGGCGCGCTCTTCTTATGGATGCGCCGAAGACAGACAAACCAACTGCCCCCGATGACTTCCATATCAGCGTTGGCACAGACCTCAAAACGTAGGGGGAGGGCTGGGTCGCCACGGGATAAGTAACAGTAGCAACAATGGACGGTCAGATGTGATTATGTAGCCCCTCCTGAGGTAAACAAACCCCAACTGCCTATAATACGGGGCCGAGTTAATAGGGGTTTTTACAGGTGGGGCAGGGGAACGCACAGGCGCCGAGGTCAAGTATTTGTATGCAAAAAAAGCCATTGGAAAAGCGCAGGTATACTTTGAATGGTTGAAAAATAGTTGCCCTAATCCCCAAGTCTAACCTCCAACCCTAACCCCTGACTCTAACCCCTAACTGTAATCCCTAACCCTTATCCCTAACATTATCGTGTCCATCAGGTGCTGCTACATAACCACATTTTACCCAATGGACTCTTTCCTTAAATTCACACAGAGCCCAGTCTTCTCCTAACCAACAGCTTCCATCTTAGAACCCGAAAAAGGACGGCGTGAATGCATTGGAAACTATCTGACAACGATTTCGTCCGGAGGCGGGACTGACGTGACGTGTTATTTACCAAGACCGTGTGTGGTGCAGACGGCTGGAGGGATCGCCGCCCCGCCACCTGCAAAATGATGCTACAATCTTGTAGGCGTCTGCAAGATAGGAGGGCATCAGACAACTCAAATAACGTAGTATGAAAAACAACTGTCCGCAGAGTGGCCAAGCAACCACATTACTCTCTATCTGTAACAAATAAAAGTTCTGGAAGAGAATGATGGGACGTAGTGGAATCAACTACGAAGCGTTATCCAGTCCTCTGCACAGGGTGTCCTTAGTGGCCCCCGCCATCAACACCACGACTGATTCAATGAAAACGAGGCAGAAATTCGATGCGTACTCTCCGAGAGAAGCAGTCCTCCAACAGAGCCGCATAAACCCCACTTTGAGGCGTAATGCAGCAAAGACTGAGAGATATGTACAATAACCGGTTGGCTCGAAAGGTTAAAGAAATCCATGCGTACTCCAGTCATGGCCAAATGAAGCATTTTTTCGCGACCTACCAAGACTCCTGGGGTTCCAAAAGTGTGGAAAACTGCGCTACTTCTCCCCTTATGCGTACACCAATGACGACCTCGGTCGTCCAGGAAATGAAAAAGTAGAGTACACCAGCCGTTCAGCGGATAAATCCCAGGTGCAGACTCAATCCCGACCGGAATTTACAGATACGACAGCTCCGACTCATAGACAAGTTTACTTCTCTGATAACAAGGACATACCTTCAAGGCTTTGCGGATGCCACCATCGCGAGCGCCCATAAACGCAAGGGCACTGTCAAATCTGTTACAACTACAAGGGAATATGTCTCCTCAAATCGCGAACAGTATCTTTTCCTTCATCATACTCAACCGTTTGAACATGCCTGTGGGGCAGTTACTCCTTTCTGGCACCTGTTGCGAATTACGGAGTTGCCATGGGGTCACGGACGAGGTCTTCGCCTCCTGCCAATTACGAGTGTTAGAAAGTGCCGTCCAGACTCTATTGCATGTTCTTGAGTCCGAAGTATGCCTTCGACAGGGCGAATCACGGCATACTGGAGAACCGCACTGCAATTTGGATGTCCGGAGTGATTCAAGTAAAGTAGTAAAACAGGTTGATGATGATGATGATGAGCGTCACGTGCGGCAGGTCAGTTTCGCAGTGACAAATGGGTGAAGCAGGGCTAGGACAGCCCGCTCTCGTAGTCGTCAGCGTGACCGATCACCTCTGCAGAGGTGAAACGCTTGATAGTTCGACCGTCGTGCCTAACGATGTCGAACGTGTACTCCACAGCAAGGTAGAGCAGGTACGGCGACTTGCACTTGAATTAGCTTATAGTGAGGGTAGAATTTCGCAGCGCCTACCGCACTTTCTTCTCCCCTCCACCTGAGCCCGGGGTCAAGACAAGACCAAGAAAACCGTGGCTGAGGGAGGGCACAGGCGGCTGGCACGGTCAGACCTGCACCCAGGCGTACCATCACACCCCTGGTCCACAACAAACATTTGACCAATATTTTAACCAACAAGAACGGCACCACAACAGGTCAAAAAGACGATGAGGATGATTAGGCAGCCATACTTACGACCTGTATACCCAGCGGGAGCGCAAGCACACCTACTGGCAGGGATCCAGGTGCCGTAAAACTGTCAGCGCACTCCAGTCTGTGAGGGCCATAGTTTGCTGATCCTGACGCAGCAGACGCTTACAATCTTTGGGGCCCAGAAGGATGAAACGTAGCTTTGCATTTGCCTGGGCTATCATCCTTCAAAGACTAGGTAACTAATCAGTCTTCGACTGACAGGCACTACCCAAGTACACACACTCCTCACTCCCCTGATCGTGCCAGGGGTCGCATTGGGAGCCGTTGCAGTCTGACTCTCATCCAACCGGTCCGCGACTCCACACAAACACCCACAGCTGGGAAAACAGTGTGGACTGAGTTGAGGTGTCAATCGGCAGCCTTCCGAGCCACGGCGCCTAGCATGCCTGCCAATAATTGCGGTGCGCGCGTGACTCAGCCGTCTCCCGTCGACAGGACACTAGTGACGTGGCCGAAAGACGAAAGTACCCAAACCTAGCCACCGTTTTATGGCATCAACCGACACTCAGGGCACGCAATGGTGTCATCAGACATCTCTGGATACAGTGTAAAGTCATTACATCCACATCCTAAAAAACACCACCACTACCACCAAAAGCATCACCAATAAGAACATTTGTGTCATCTTGCCCACCATCACTACCATCGTCATATCCACGAGCAGTGTGGACTAGTAGCGTCTGAGCGGTGGGAGAGAGGTTACCCAGAGTGCTACAATCAACAATCGGTCGGATGTGGTTATGTAGCACCACCTGAAGTAAACAAACCTCAGTCACCTCTAATACGGCAGGGGTGGTAATAGGGGTTTTTACAGGTGGAGCCGGGGAATGTACAGACGACAAGGTCAAGTAGTTGTATTCAAAAAAACCCTTAAGAATGCGCGGTTGTATTTTGAGTGGTTGAGAGATAGTTGCGCTAACCCCTAATCCTAAACCCTAACCCTCTAACCCTAACCTCTAACTGTAACCCCTAACCCTGACCCCTATCCACAACCCCTGACCCTAACCCTTAACCCCAACCCTAACAGCATTGTATCCATCAGGTGGGACTGCCGAACCACATCTTACCGTGAAATTCCCCGTTGTGGTAAAAGACAGAAGTCACCAGAATGAGGGAATTATTGTATGCAGAAACCTGACTTGTCATCTCAGGTGGCAAAACTGCTGGTGTTGAATGTTTCCAGTCATGCTTGGGAGTCCGTGAAACAGTGGTGACTGCTGCTTTTGTAGGTTTGTGGGACAATCTGAATCGGTGCCTAATTGGTGTTTTGATTTGTCGAGGGGTGGTGTTCAAGTGGCCTGTGTTGCGTTCGCTAGGGAATGGTGTGTTCAGGTGGCACATGGGCAGGTGCGACTCCGTGAACGCATGTGTGTCCGAGTTGAAGTCGGTCTAGCGCCTGCAGGTCAGCGCGTCTGGAACCGCTCATGGCGAATGTGAATGACCTTGACACAAAGGGGTCTTGAAGAATGACGCCAGACATGACCTCGATGGCTGTCGGCTGACTAATTTATAACGTGTACCCATTGGGACCATACCGATCGAGATACAACGCGTCAGCAACACGAGGCCCCTTAAGCCAGAAGGCTAAGAAGACAGAGTAAGTTTCATGGTGTTTACTTCGGCGAGTAAGTCTGCAAGTCTGCAAGAGTGAGCCTTAGCAAGTCATGGCAGCAAGTGTTCTCCCCAGCCGAGTCCGGCCATTTTGGCTTATTAATACTGACGCGAAGCATATGCGTATGCTTGGGCTTTGGCAGACTGCAGCCAATCAGCGCAGGGTTCACTATCGATTGACATCGAACTTTCCCCATGCCGAGGACAGGTTACACGCAGCTCAAGCGGCGAATTTGCAGGGGAAGGTAGGGGGGACAAAGGCAACGTGGGTAAGACGCCGCGAGCGGATTGTTACTCACTTTTGAATCACACATCGGCTCGCTCGGTCACCTTCGATTGTATCTCATTGCGACTAACGAACCAGTGTCAGGAGCCCCAACACTTGCGTATCTCTCATTTCACGTGAGTACACTTGCTTAGGGCATTCAGCAATCGTATAGGTGCTTCGGTTATATGCTCATTGACCATAATCTTCAGTAAAAAAACATAGTTCAGATCCCATTAAAACGCTTCCTGTACAACTTGCACTTACTGGAAGCCGGCAAGATCTTATTTTGTAGCCGTACCTGCAATTCACTTTGTCAGTGCTAATACAGCGAGCGTGACTTCGCATGTGGGAAAATGCCCATCTCACTTGAGTGGGAGGCATATCATTCGGTTCAGCCTGGTACGTGATGTGGGGGACAGATCGCATGTCTCACAGACTTTGTCAGCCTCTGCGTCCAATTTAATAATTAGTTCTTCGATAGCTTTGAATAGTCGGTTGGTGCACGAGAGACGGAGAGAGAGAGGCAGAACGCACTGGTTTCTTAATGAGGCTATTGTGCCTTTCTCACTAAATGGTCTCCAAGATCAATCACTAAGTATGCGACATGCGTAGACGGGTCGTTCAGCTTTAATAGTTAATTTGTCTAAGACAACCTCCCGTCTTCTTGACTTTCTCTCGTTACAGATGCACGATGGGTCGACGGGGGTAGTGCAGTAGATGCTGCGGAAGTCTGCCTCACTCTAAGTTAATTTACCCTGCGCCCACTTCGAGGAATATCTTTTAATGTCGTCGCTCGCCACAATCAAACGGTCATGTGAAGAGGTTCATTTACATAACATGTACTTCATGTCCTCTTCTCCCATCCCCGACTTTCCAATGACAAAACTGCTATTAGATAATTAAAATTCGGATAGCCCATGGTGCCTGAAGTGACAAGCCAAAAATCTACTCTTGGCACTGACACGCTTGTTCCGACAAGTAAATCAACCACTCTACGAAGGGAGCTCGAACCTTTCCTAAGATGGGGTTGCCTTAATTGGCATGTTGAGGGGAAGAGGTTTAAACCCAAAGTGCTGTCTTGAAGAAGGGTTGTCTTAACAGTTGGGAATGTTCAAAGTCACGGTCTACAGAACCTCAGGCTTATTGAATAGGGAAGCTATGCCATGGATATGCATGAAGAAAACACATGCGGGATCCTCCTCACCCCCTTTCCGTCCATACGTCTCTATCAATAGCGTGTACAGTTAGTGACCTAACTCATGAAATGTGTTGAAATTTACAAATGAATGTTAATCACTCGTAAACTAACACTATTTCATGAGTCCAATCTCTATAATAATTAAGTACAAATTTAAACGAATTAAAAACGTAAAAGAAATATTAAAGGCAGTGTTGCGTTGTTTAGAAATGCCGATTTATTTTGAAAAGCGCAATATCCCGTAAACGTTAGAAATGGCTCTAATTTAGTAAACTTCGTTTTTAGATGTATAGAACGTATTCTCATTCCAAAAACGTAGTAAATATGAAAGTAGACATAAAATAACGTCTAATAATAATGTTTTAGTGAAGTTTACATCTAAATATCGTTGAATAAGTAGTGTATTTCGTATATGACGGTTTATCAACTGCCTACATTCTGAGTGTAAATTCCAAAACAGTTTTCCAATGATTCGTGCTATTTTTTACTCGTTTGAAGTAAATAAGATGGGGTTCAACGCGAAAAGCTGGATTTTGCTTGATTTCACCGATGGGCACGTCGTAGGAACAAAAGTTGTTATAAGGCGACATGCTGCAAGGCCGATCGGTGCCTGATAAATTTAAATAGAACTGACAGGCGTGATCGTAAACATACCATTTTGTGTTTGTAGAGAGAGCCTTTCTTCCGTTAAATTAATTTGCATTTTTCATTGTTTTTGGATTACTCTGAGTTTCAGATCGGCCTAAAAATGTTACTGAATACTTCATGATTTTCAGTGTTTTCATCCGATCGTCCACGAAGGCAGATTCTGAATTACCTGTCTGTTAATATAAGATTATTCTTGAAGGCATTTACCGAATTAGTGAGTGGTCAACGCTCCTTTTCACGAAGATGGTCGTTTGGGTCACATGCGAAGACTCATTCAAACATCAAATTTCATTTTCGAAAAAATGTCTGTCCACAAAGAAAGTCAGCAACGAATATGCCTTTGATCAATAAGACAACTTCTCTCAATAAGTTGTATGCTTTAAGCGAACTGCGTAAAAGCTTGGAAGTAGTAGCTGATTTTGTCTAAAGTCTACCATGCGTTTCTGTGACCCTCCATTTAGCTTTAGTGCAGCAATGAGAACGGCTATGTTAACCAAGCCGAAAATTGCACTGTCAACGAATGTCCCTAAGAACAAATGGTCAAATAGTCCAGCCCATGTCTCAACAGAGCATTTTATGACAGCAGCCTTGAGAACTGCTACTTGCTTTCTCACTCCCTTAGGAATAAAGTTGTCTCTGAGTTTACTTTCACGGTTTGAAGACAGGTGGGGATATGCCTTTGCTCTGTCCGACTTTTGGTTGCCGCCTGATCAAAGACCAAATCAGGGGAAGTCGTACGACCTGCCGGTTAACCACATGGCACTGCAGAAAGAAGGCGACCTCGACAACCGTAGACCAGAAGGAACATAACCTACCGATAGTGGCTCAACCGCCATCAGGATGACGGTCGCGGTGGACCGATCAACCTGTTCACCGTAAAACGACTCCCCAGTATAGGGCGATTCGTAGCTAGGTACGTTATTTTAATCCTCAGGCCGCAAGTACAGTTCTCCGCCGGACTTCTTTTTTCTTTGTGTCAGCAAGTCGAGCCAATTTGGTGAAAAATCCAAAAATAGCTTGTTGTTTTTGCGATTCAGTGACCCACTTTGTACCATGCCAGTTTGCCATTTATAGTTCGCAGGGTATTTCTGGTTACACCGACCAATAAACTGTGGAGGGCGTCGAAGAATCAATTGTTTACATTTCGACAATTTTTGTATTTCGCACTCGGTGTCTTCATTGAAAAACCAGGGGGTTGAACCAGAAAGGATGGAAATTAGCACCCCACGTGCACGAGTAGGTTGGCAAAAATTTTTTTCGGAATCAGAAGGTAGCATCTAAAGGTTAAGCAGGTATCCCATCAACGCTGACGAATACAATGACATACTTGCGCAAATTCCTTCGAACAAAAAGTGAAAGACATGGTAATAACGTAGGGTTTGAATCAAAGCCAGAGCGTCTGTGATCTACTACAGGGCCTTATGCCGCAAGCGATGCAAATGGAGACCCGTTGGTATGGATTCACTTCGCCCCTTTGGACAGAGACAGAGCTAGTTTATGTCTCGAAAGTTGCCCTCTACCAAACATTTTATATCTTTTCTTAAAATTTACTCGGCTCGCAGAGTTTGGCTGCTTTGCAACCTTGTTTCCTGCTTCTTCTTTTCACCTTGATTAATGTGCTCGCGCAGTTCTCTTTTTCTTGGTCTCTGCGGATGTCTTGGTGTTCTGAAAAATGCCCATACATTGGTATCAGACGTTGGCAGAGAGGACTCCGACAGTCGGAGGCCGTGATTCGTAGTGCGCAGTTATCGCTTCGAGGAAGAACCGGTGTGACTCAAGTGCGCAATCTGGCCGTCTGATCTACTCACATGCGACATGTTCAATACTTCCTACATAGGCTTAGGCATCTCAGTTTGTTCTAAAATAATTAAAATATTTTGACCGGATCTTAGCAGTCTATGCAATCTATGCTACAGTGACATGAACCACACGGTCTCCGCTTGCCAAACTGGCACAAGTATAAAACAAGTTTAGATGGATTCAGTAAAATGTTGTGGAAAACTACTCTATCGCTGGGAGTTGAAATTGGCGTTACATAGTTTGACGTATAAATCATTGTTACACATTTGATAAATTCAGTTTTGTGAGAAAGAGGAGTAAAAATTCGCACAAAGTAGACGGCCTATTCTGCGAGTGGCGGCACCAAAGGAGTGGGTGGGCGTAGAGGGGCAAAACTGGAGTTTACATGCAAGAAAACAGACGGGAGAGCTGGGGGACCCACTGATGAACCAAACCCCTCGCAGCTGCGTCAGGTAGCGGCGCAAGATCGGCCAAACGAGCGTGTCTGGGCTTTTGGCTGGTACCTGTGTCGTCAGTGCGGTAAATAATTACGTGGTTGTATACTACTGGGCTGCCTGTTGACGGCTAATGAATATTACGCGGTTATTCCACAGCAGCTGGTGGATTCCAGCTCAAATATTCATTTCAAATTTTGGACCGAGGCTGAAAAGATCTGTTCCGGAGGATTTACTCTGAGTTCGCTTATTATTTTCCTCGGAAATTAAATAAGACCGTTCGTTAACTGTTGGTCAATTGTTAAACACCTATCTCAGTTCCAGGGGGAATATTTTGTGGATGTGATAATTACTATAGCATATTCACGAATCCTACAAGGAGCGCAGTGCGCCACGGATTTGAGAAAAATTATTCCGAGTTTTAGACCTTAGAGAGTCGAAACTTTTACATCAAAGGCATGAGGCGCTGTGGATAAAGTGAACTTCCCTTATTGTCGAAAGGCCTGTTTTTGAAAAACAACCCTCGTTGCCCATAGAATTTTATTTGACTTATTCTCCAGGTCTGAGGTAGTTGATCGCATGAAGAAATGCATTCCACATGCGCTGATGTGAGAGACGTCACAGCAATAAGAAGGTCAAGAGGTGGAGACTATTCTCGTGATCGTTGTTACATATGCATGAACTTTAATGCATACTACGCTGAAATGAAAGCACACTTCACCATCGGATTGGTTGCATTCTGTCTTGATCTTACGCAATAAAATTCGAATAATGTTGACAAAACTAGCTGTGTAATTTACAAATTTACGAAGCCACTGACAACGATTCACACTGGAAGATAACCATATTATGAAATAACATCCTTGAAGTTGCCTTAAAATTCTTGAAATACTTTCGAGGAAACCTTTGCAGGGTGTTTGGCAGCAGAAAAAGGGAACAGGGTCTCATACTCCGGCTGATTAAGAAATAAAGCTCAAACTTCATTTCTAAAGAGTGTGTACATGCAATTCAAGCCTTGGCATATAAGGTAGTTGTAGGTTACACTAATACGGGCAACGGGCTCGTGGCCCAGTGGTTAGGGGCGTGGGCTTCTAACTAATAGGTCGCAAGTTCGAGCCTCGAGTGTTCCACACGTCGGGGTTGGGTATGACTGGTTGACGACGGCTAATAAGCCAGAAATGGCCATTCCAGCCTCCATTGTCTTTGTCGGTTATAACGCACTGCTTATAACATGCGCCGCTGTGCGGCTGCTGGTTGGGCTCGAGAGAGAGAGAGCCCGTAGGGCACAACGAAACACGTGACTTCCGTAAGAACGATCGGTGAGCGCCCTCTAGCATTGCACTCATACTCTCGACAACTTGTAATCAAAGTATGGTTTAGACCAAAAAACAACAAAAAAAGAAAAGCTAACAACGGGCGGGGGTGTGGGAGTGAGTTAGCTTTACTTTTCCGTCCAAAGACGGTGAATAATCCTAATACCACTGCATAATTCTGAATGATTCATCATACCGCCTGTTTTGCGCCGCCGCATGACGGAACCGCGAGGGGTCCAACCAATCAATGAGTCCCCCAGCGTTCTGGCATTTATTCAGGTAAATGCTCCAATTTTGAGATTTCATTTTCCTCAGAAATTAATGCGCTAGTTTGAAGTAAATCAGACCAAATGAAGATTTACGGATGGCACGACTGTTGATATAAACATGTGCGCGGGAATTCAACAGTTTCGGCAGGATGACCACGTACTATTCATAAACTGCTAAGACAGTCAGCAGTATACAAATACTCAGTAATTCCCCATACCGACAGTATCGATACGAACTTAAAGCCTAAACAGAGTTTGTTTCAAAGGCGTTATTCCAAGTTCGTTCATTAATTCCCTCGGAAATTAAAAGGGGCACAATTTTAAAAGTTGGCCTGCACTAACATAGACAACAACCATACCTCTTCCGGTAACCAAACTGTTTG
>CACRXP010001734.1:23832-34518 GCA_902702965.1 Spirometra erinaceieuropaei
ACAACAGTCGTTGTGACAATCCCTGAAATTGAGGCGTTTTCCCTCACCACTCACCTCTCACTTACTGCTTCAAAATGGCGGAACGCCTTCTGTAATCGGTTTTAGAATGAATTGGTTCGTCCACTACTAAACAGGTTTTCCAGATTTAATGGCCAGTTTCTCCTTCAACTCACCCGCTTATACATTTCTACACTAGCGCAAGTAACTAAACATCAGAGATTTCCAGTCGTTGTCTGTCCTAGCCAATTGGTGAAACCGTGGAGGATCTTCATGCTGTTGGAGAAAAACAATGATTTGAATAGGTTTCCGAATTAGAAAAGCCGGATAAAAGTGCTCTTGCTTGTCTATGGACTCAGGTCAAGTGCTTGCTGACATGACAGGAAGGAATAAGGTGCATATCGTACACAGAGCATGGAGTTACCGTTGCTGGTCTCTGTGGCCACTGACAAAACTAGTACGTGTAATGACAGTCCGGCATTAATTATCATAGTTTATTAGGATAAAGGCAGTTATAAAGCTTTACTTTATGTCAGATTCCCTTTCGACTATCTGAGCAGTAAATCTGAGAACACAAAATCTTTCTGTAAAGATGATGAACACACGATCTCTGGGACAGTAGGTGTATTAGTCTGTGCTTTCCGTCTCGTACAGGAGGCCACCGTCAGAGAGCGTGAGAATGCAATATCTAATGAGCAGTTTTTATAGTCGAGCCATGAGGGGGGGGGATACGAGTGCAGAGGGTGATATTCGCGATAAGCTGAGTCCCACGGCGGCGTGACTGCTTGCACTCTAGGCTGGAAATTAGGTCTCGCCTCTTGGCCGCGGGAACGGAGCGCGTGATAGCAGGGGGGTTTGTCAACGTGCCTGCTGATAGAGTTGGTGTCAGACACTCTGGCCTTCAACAGTTCTCGCCCTGTCTTATTTTTGGCCCGCGCTACTATCCGCGTGCTCGCGAAGTTGAATTCGTGGCCTTCCTCCAGGGTGTGAGTGACGACCTGAGACCACGGGTCGCCTCTCCGGACCGCACGTTTGTGCTCCGTTATTCGTGAGCTAAGTCGTCGTCCGGTCTGTCCTGTGTTATGGCGAGGGAAGTCCCGACATAGGATCTGATAAACGACACCCGATTGCTCTCCCACGTCTAGGTGATCCTTCACTCGCATGATTTTATTACGCCTTGTCGCTGTCGGACAGTGAGCGATACCCACACCGAACTCTCCAGCGATACGTTCTTTTGCCTCGGACGCGTTATTTATATGTGGTAGAGGATTACAGAGTGTTGGCGGCTCTCCTCGGTTTGTTCGCCTTAGGTACGTGTGGAGGCAATGGCTGACGAAACTGTTTGGGTATCCATTCCTTGCCAGTTGGTCCGGATGGTGCTGCAGTTCTCATGCTCCTCCCTCCGGTCCACTGTAATGCGTCTTTACCCTTTGGAAGAGTGTCCTAACACAGATGCGTCATTGGGTGGTTGCTATGACAGTTGAGGATCTGAGTCGTGTTAGTCGCCTTTCTGTACACCGTGGTGTTGAGTTCGCCGTTGGGTGTGCGTGTGACGAGAACGTCAAGGAAAGGCGACTGTTCGGCATGCTCCTCTTCCCTGATGAACTGAATGTCCGGGAATAAGCTGTTGAGCAGGTCTTGAAAGTCGGCCAGTCTGCTCCTTTCAATTATAACGAACGTGTCGTGCATGCACGGGCGCCAAAATGCAGGTTCATAGTGGCCGAAATATTATTTGTGGGCCTGTTTGTCAGCAGTAGGGAGGTGACTTTCTGGCGTACGGTGTGTCTAGCCTCGTCGGTTGCGTTGGTTCTTACCAGCATGGCTTCAAGTGCGGCAATAAATTCGACTGGTTTGGCATCTACCGTATTAAAGTTGGCTTCACGACTCAGCACTCTCAGTTCTTTTGTCAGTGATTTTCGAGTGCTGCCATGCAAAATGTGAAGTGTTTTCCGCTTTAATCATAATTTAGGAATTTTATCAGCCGCACATCGAGCAAATATGCAGGTATTTCTATAGATGCCGCCGAGTGGGTATCCGTGCAGTTCTGAGAAGTAGTAAGTTGCCTTCTTGCTTTCATCCAAAATATATTACGATAAGCTAGTATAAAATGTCCACATTTTTCACTTACGGATCTTCCTACCCAAGCAACTTATACTGAATTAATGTTACCGAATGTTAACTAAACTCAAGAACTCCGTCCTAGCCGCTGGACTATTATGACTTCTGAAGGCAGAAGATGCGTTCTTTCTACGCCTACCTCTTCGGCTTCCTTTTCAGTTTAAAAAATTTTCAAAGCAATCATTTCCTCCTTTTGTTGGACTTAGGTAAGTAAAGTGACAGTCCCAAGAAGAACTACCCTGAAGTAGAAGGGACTTCTGGAAGGAAGCTGCCCGTCGTCTATCTTTTCAGCCAGTTTCATCTCTTGTTTGTTGGATTGGAACAAAAAGATCAGCCGGAATCATCTACTTCACATTTTTTAACCCACCTAAATCTATTAATGCAGAAAATATGCGGGATATTCGGAAAGACGTTCAGCCAAATGACTGTTTCGAGTATTATAGAAATTCTAGGCATGTATTTTGACATCATCGACACCTTAAATGAAGAATCGAAAAAATATGCCTCCATCTCCAGCAACTTTTGGACTTGAATAATCTGACCCTCAAAAAAACTGCAGTTTCAGCTTGGTCTTAGAAAGGAATTTGCCCGATGTTTCCTCCTGTTAGTCGTCTGACCATATGGGATGGCGTCGCATGCATTTCGTCCAAAAATTCCTCTTAGAATTCTGACAGTTCGACCATCGGTTTCGATGATGTCCACTGTGTGCCCCACAGTTGCAGCAGCAATGGGAGCAGGGACGGTGACTTACGCAGGGGTTTATAGTGCCGGTAGACTTGCGTAGCATCTACCTACACTCTCTCCTCCTCCCTCGCCCGAGCCCGGTGTCAAGACAGAGTCAAGAAGACCGGAGACGAGGGAGGCCGCAGGTGGATGGCTCGGACGGATCCTCACCTTGGCGTTCCACCACACCCCCTGGTCCACACAACAATAACCAGGATTTCAACCAACACAACAGAGATTTGGAGGCTGGCACGACCGAAGCCGCACCTAGGCGTACCTCCAACGCCTGGCTCGGATCCCACACTGTGGTGGGAGTGCCATAAAGGCCACATTAAAAAGGAGCCATTGCAGCCTGACTCTCAGACCGCCTCCAGTCAAGGAGGAGGTCCAAGTTACCCCGTCAGTTGGCAACCTTTCAAGCCACGGCTTTTAGCGCACCGTGATAGCTTCAAGCGCGTCAGATTGTTTGTAGTGAGGAGAAAGTGCGCTGAGTCGTCGACCTCACTCTCCCTTCCCACTCCCACACCCCAGCCGCTGTCCGAGCCGGTCAGCAGACTGGAGTGGGGAATGGGCGCGGTGGCTGTCATGGTCGACTGACCATGACTGAGCGCGCCACGGCACGACCTGGCCCCCCATACACACAACACCAGGATTTCACACAACGGGGGTTGAACGGCGTGTCTCTCACTTGCGTGAGAGTGCCGTGGAAGGTGCTGTTTCAGCCCGTCCCCAGCCCACCAGTCCGCCACTCCACACAACACACACACACACACACACACAACGCGACGAACTGCGTGAACCGAGAGCGGGCGTTACTCAGCAACCTTCCTATCCACGACGCTTGACGTGTCGGGATAGTCTCGGACTCAAGTCACCCGTGCAGCCGAAGCCGCATGGGGACCGAGTCGAGATGCGGACTTCCCACTTGCGTGGGAGGTGGCAGATGGGTGCGTGTTGATGTGTGGTGGTGATGGTGGAGGAAGGGAGGGAGTGTGTGGATGTGTGGTGTAACCGGCGTTTGTCTACCGCAGGTCATCGTGGATGCGCATGTGTCCGAATAGACCCATGCGATGCCTGAAAGTGCGAGGGCAGTGTGGGCAGTTGAGACGAGCGTGGTGGGTATAGGTTGGTGCTTCACGCACTGGTTCGCCAGTCTCTGTGCGATGGATTCGCAAGTGACCGACCAGGCCGATGTGTGAGGTGAAGGTGCGGTCGCAGTGAGGGCAGGTGTAGTCCTGATCCTCATCGCTGGAGTCGGAGGAGGTGGTGGTGGTGTCGGTTGTTGCGCGCGGGACAGTCGCCTGAGCGGCCGCCGTTGGAGCAGTGGGCGAGGAGGAGGAGGAGGAGAAGGAGAAGGAGAAGGAGGAGGAGGAGGAGGAGGAGGAGGAGGAGGAGGAGGAGAAGGAGGAGTAGGAGGATGGAAGTGGTGGGTCAGAAGAATTATCAGAGTTAGTTGGCGGCGGAGAGGAGGAGGAGGAGGAGGAAGAGGCGGGCGGGGGGACGATGGTTGATGCCGTTCGAGAGGCGCAGTTAATCCGAATATGTCCAACAAGTCCGATTCGAGCCCGGAATGTCCGTTGACATCGAGGACACGTTGGAAGCGGTTGTGCGACGGCGTTGCGTACTGGGCGAAGTTGTGATTTGCGGGCTTCACGTTTCGCTTTGGCGGCAGCGATGCGGTTGGCTTCGTAGATCGCAGCGCCTGTCTTCATTGTCCTCCTCCAGGTCAGTCGATCGAGTGCGAGCTCCTCCCAGTTGGTGGGGTTGATTTACAGACGTTTCAGGGAGGACTTCAGGGTATCCTTGTAACGGCGAATCTGGCCTCCTTGACGGCGAGAACCCGTCGCGACGTCTCCGTAGAAGAGTCGTTTGGGTAGTCGCTCGTCGTCCATGCGCACCAGGTGGCCGCTCCAGCGCAGCTGCATTTGTCTCAGTATGGCGTATATGCTGAGGATTCCCGTGCGTTCCAGCACATCAGTGTCGGGGATTCGATCCTGCCAGTTCAGCCTAAGGATGCGACGAAGACAACTGAGGTGGAAGTGGTTCAGACGGCGTGCCTGCTTTGCGTACACCGTCCAAGTCTACGCTCTATACCGTAGGGTCGGCAGGATGACGGCCTTGTACATCTTTAGGATTCGTGCGAAGATCTTCCCGGCGATGTTCAGCAAGGAGATGCCGCGGTGATTGTCGCAGACTTGGCGATTCCCTTTGCGCTTGTAGAGATGCACGATGGTTGCGTCTTTGAAATCTTGCGGGACTTCACCTTGACGCCACATCTCTTGGAAGAGCGCAGTCAGGTGATCCATCAGTTGGGGACCTCCATGCTTGTAAACTTCAGCAGGGATTGCGTCCGATCCGGGTGCTTTCCCGCTGGAGAGCTGCTGCACGGCCCTGATGGTTTCCTGGAGAGATGGCGGGAGGTCGAGGCCCACGTTGGTCTCCACTTGCGGCAAACGCTCGATGGCGGCGTCAGAGATGGCGGAAGGGCGATTGAGGACGCCTCGATAATGCTCGGCCCATCGCTGTAGAATTTGTGTCTTCTCAGTCAGGAGAGTGCTACCGTCGGCGCTGAGGAGAGGAGCAGTGCCCTTCGTCGGCGGACCGTAGACAGCTTTGATCGCAGAGAAGAAGTTCTTCCATTCGTTGTGGTCCGCGTAGCCTTGGATCTCCTCAGCTTTGCGAGCAGTCCAGGCGTCCTGCATCTCGCGCAGTCGTTGCTGAAGCTGTCGGCGACTGCGGTAGAAGGCAGCTTTGTTGTCCTCAGTGGGGTGATCTACGTAGGCTTTGTGTAGGCGGTTCTTCTCAGCAAGCAGATTTCTGATGGCGGCGCCGTTGTTGTCGAACCAGTCCTAATGTTGGCGGGGAGCGCTACCGAGGACGGCGAGTGCCGTCGACTAGACCGTGTCTCGCAGTTGACACCAGCGGTTCTCCACGGAGGGGTTCTCGGCAGCGGCGGCGTCGGCAGCCTTTGAGCTAGCTCATTGCTGAAATGAAGATGGTGAGCGGGCAAAGACAACAAGTCAACATTCAGCTTACCTGGGGGTCGCTTACCTCGTGGTCTCCTGCGAGGCTGTAGGCGAATACGCATCTTCGAGATGACGAGGCGATGGTCGGTCCACCCGTCAGCACCTGCGATCGCCTTCGTCACCAGCACGTCCCGCTGATCTCGCCTCCGGACGAGGTCATAGTCCAGCAGGTGCCACTGACGCGACCGAGGATGCCTCCAGGTGGCCTTCTCTCGCTCCGGCAGACAGAAGAACGTGTTCGTCAGGATGAGGCTGTGTTCTGTGCAGGTGCGGAGAAGCAGCAGACCATTGTCGTTTGAGCCGCGGAGACCGTGGGGACCCAGCACTCCTCTCCAGGCAGTATGGTCTGTGCCGACGCGGGCGTTGAAGTCACCAAGGACAATCAACTTGTCCGCCTTCGACACAGTCGCCAAGAGGGCGTGCAGGTCCTCGTAGAATTTGTCTCTGACGGCGTCGGGGTTGGTCATGGTCGGAGCGTAGGCGCTGATGATGGTGGCGAATTTGCCTCCCCAGAGAGGCAGGCGGAGGCTCATCAGGCGATCGTTGATGTCCTGCGGCAGACTGGGCAGTCGTCCCACGATGTCGTTCCGGATGGCGAAGGCGACGCCCGCGTCTCGTCGCTCTGGCCTGGGCCGACCACTCCAGAAGAAAGTGTAGCCGGCACCTGCCTCCTCCAGTTGGCCTTGCTCGGAGAATCGGATCTCGATGAGTGCGGCGATGTCCACCTTGTAGCGGGCGAGTTCTCGTGCCACTAGAGCCGTCCTCCGCTCCGGTCGGTTGCTACTCGGATTGCCTAAAAGGGAACGAACATTCCAGGCTGCCAGAGTGAGCGGGCACACCCTGTCAGTCTGAGGACAACGAGTGGGGCGACGGGAAGGAGGTGGAGAAGAAGATGACGAAGGAGAAGAATAGGCAGAAGAATAGGCAGAGGAAGAGGTAGAAGAGGTAGGATGAGGAGAATGAGTATGGTTGTTGTTTCGATTTTGAGTATTTCGACCATGATTAGGCGTCTGCGGCCCTGGCTAGCCTGAAGACGGCGTGGTACCCAGCCTTTTTAGGCCACCTTTTCTAGGCCCTTCCCCTCGTGGGGGCAGGCAGTGCCGCCCCTGAATCGGGCTGCCCATGTGCCTGGTTGGCGCGACCGAATCCCACTATGGGGCCACGAATTTTATGTTTTTAGTGGAGAACGACCGCATATGCCGTGAGTCCGCGGTCTCCGTCGGCGAAGGTGGGTGCGTCTCAGCGAAGGCGATGCGGAGACCCGTCCCGGCAGCAGCTGTCCAACGGCGTACCAGACAGAGCCTCGTCTCGACGATGCCGGCGCAGTTTTTCATCCGACCAAACGTCCAGCGGAGTCCGCAGTACACTGTGCACGCGGCACAAGCGCACAGGGCCCCCTCACCTGGTTTAGCCCGCCGGCCGAGACGGTTGCCCGGGGTGTGGCCGCTGAGCAGAGCCCAGCTTCTTGGAACCACAGGTGAGAGTTGGGTGCAAGCAAATGGACGCTAGGCGTAGTCTCACCTGTAAGCAAGTGAGCGACCACTACGACCATCACGTGAATCCACCGCTGGACATCCCTACACCCCCGCAGCTTCTGACTTATGTCTTGTCACACATCGGCTTTTCGAGCTTCTGCATTGCCATTCCTGGCTCGCTAGCTTACGTGTGAAGAGATAGAAATACAGAAGCTAAGACTTGAACTGTCCCCATAATAATCGTGCCTTTTGTGTTAAATTTTTTGACTCTTGAGTAATCTATTATTTATTTACTACCCATAGTGAATGGAGTCAATTTTTTGCTGGAAATGTTGAAGTTATGATTTCAAAATAAAGCGAATCCCCCCCTCTCTCTTTCTGGTTTAGTAGCCGCCGTCAGCCAGCCACACCCAACCCTAAGGTGTTGGATAAATATCCTTTCAGATGATCTGCTGCATAATATGCTCGAAGATTTGAGTGTGGGACTCCTGAGGAATAAAGTTTAACCTGCGGTAGATACCCGCGCAATGAAAAGTGATTAGATAGAAAGCACTCTGATGTTTTTGACAGGACGCCTTTTGTGCTACTTAACATAACAGTTGCGAAAGTCTCTCAGTCACCTGAATAAACCGGAACCTTGTGCAATGATTTACCGTACTAACAACACAGGTATTAGCTAAAAGCCCAGACACGCGTGTTTCGCCGATCTTATGCCGCTGCCTGACGCAGTTGCGAGGGATTCGGCTCGTCAGTGGGTCCCCCAGCATTCCCTGTGTGTTTTCTGGTATATGAACTCCAGTTTCAACTTGCCTTGTTTAATTTCCTCGGAAATTAAACAAGGCAAACCGGAACCTGTTTAATAAATGGGGCATTTTCCACATGTAGAATATATGCTATACTGGACATCAATGCAAAATAAAAAGCAAATAAAGTATGGTGAGGGCATATCGGCAGCGATGGTTCACTCATTGTCCACTTTCCAAATGCGAAAATCTCGGCGACGACCGGTCTTGACTGCCGCATACTATTAATTGCGAAAGAAGGAGAGCCCGTAGGGCACAACGGAACGAGTGAGTTCCGTAGGAACGATTGGTGAGCGCCCCCCTCCAGTCGAATTGAGTTTAGTTTTTTAACGGCAGAGCATTGAGGGCTTCCGAATGGGACCTAATAATCGGAATAAAAATCGTTTACTTCTGCTTACTTTTTACAATTATTCAAAAGCATCTTCTTCCTATCCTGACAGAAATCTAGACACCAAGACCACTAACTTCCTGGACGGTGTTCTTAGCTGTTTCTTGATTTCGGGAGACTTTTTCGTACAATAATGTGCCGAAGTGGAGGAAAAAGTGATATGTAGTTGGTGCGGTTTTAATACCCGACGTCTTTCTTGTTATTTGTAGGAGCTGATTTGCCGGTTCCTTTAGGATCCTTCACTGAACGACCAACTATAAGGTGTCCGTCAATTGATCAGTTATGAGGGTCGATAGACTGCACAATAGTCCAATCAGCCGTCGGATAGCAATGAGGATGAAGATAGTTTATTGAATGATGCCATACTGATAAAGCAACGATATTAAAAACCGGTTAACATAAGGTACAGAAAAGTCTTCAATTAGAGTTGGTTAGGGAAAGGTCTTTTGGACAGAGAAACTCCGATCAGTCGTTGGAAAAACCAAGGGAGGAGTAGAGCCAGAGGCTTCCATAAGGGATGGGGCACGGCCTTCATAGTTGACTCTGAAACTAAACACGCACTCTCGACAGTCTGTCCCTTCAAAGAGAAACTCACTTTCGTAAAAAAAACCAAAAAGGGTGATCAGTTCACCTCGGTTGTATCACCCGATGTCCGGTATGCTGACTGAAAACTGCCTAATTCACCCAACACCTGCAGCGATTTTTAAGGGAGGTGTGAGCAAACGTTATCATCAAAAGGAGCAAGATTTTTTGCTTTGAGCAACAACAGGCGCCTTGAGCATGATTTTGTCTACCAACTTCACAACGACGCGTCATATGTTCGGAAACTTCAAAGGAAAAAATCTGAAGAGCTGAAATGGTTCATTACTGACTATTTATCCTGCCATCTTCGACATAATTTCCACTGTTGTCAATAAACTCTTTGAAGTCATGATCTTGGGCGTTAAAATACTCACCGAAATCGTGTTTTTGAGTTTAAATAGTTTGGGCTTGGTAGCGTTCGGAACCAATTACCTCGTCTTACATCGGTTTCCTCGCAGGTTCCTTCAGTTTGACAAAGGTGCAGAAACTAAAAGCGCGATGTCGGGAAACCAAGGCATTACTCAGCGAAATTTAATCTAGATGCAATCGTGAGACATATTACGAGTTTACTTTTGCTTGCAGGTGGATTTTCATATCATTAGAGCCAGTCACGCAATCCCGTCATTGGGCGACCCCCCACGAAGGCAGAAACGTTTTTGGTAGATGTAGTTAATTAAAATAAGCAAATGTCAAGGCCCGACCTTCTTCAGGGGAAAACATTACGATATGCATTTTACAGAAGAAAAAGCAATGGAGGCCGCCACTTTTCTGATCGCTTTTTAAAGTTTGAACTTCTTTTGCGGTGACCCATCACCTTTTGGCTTCTTCAAGTTCAAACATGAAAAAGGGACCTTAGAAGCACACACACGTCTCATCGACTGTAACAAATTAGGAGGAAAGGGTGTGTGTTAACTTTGTAGAAGTCTAAGAGGCATTCGCAGTGAACAATGGAGTGAAGCAGGGCTGCGTACTGGCGCCTACCCTCTTCAGTCTTATGTTCTCTGCCATGCTGATGGACGCCTACCGCGACGAACGCCTCGGGATCCGCATCGCCTACAGGACGGACGGTCACCTCCTGAATCAACGGCGGATGCACTTCCAATCGCGCGTATCCACAACCACCGTTCACGAACTCCTCTTCGCCGACGACTGCGCCCTGAACTTCACCTCGGAAGAGGAGATGCAACGGAGCATGGACCTGTTCTCCGCCGCCTGCGAGAACTTCGGTCTGGTCATTAACACGCAGAAGACGGTGGTGATGCATCAACCGCCACCCCACTCAGTCACAGCCCCCAACACGCCGCCGCAAATCAGCGTGAACGGGACCCAACTGCAAGTGGTGGAGAACTTCCCGTACCTGGGCAGTACTCTCTCCCGCAACACCAAGATCGACGACGAAGTCGCCAACAGGATCTCGAAAGCCAGTCAAGCCTTCGGTCACCTCCAAAGCACAGTTTGGAATCGCCACGGTCTTCAGCTGAGCACGAAGCTGAAGATGTACAAGGCCGTCATCCTGCCGACCCTACGGTATAGAGCGTAGACTTGGACGGTGTACGCAAAGCAGGCACGCCGTC
>CACRXP010001736.1:14694-25280 GCA_902702965.1 Spirometra erinaceieuropaei
ATCTGTAAAAACTTTGGGTTAAGTTTGGCATTTCAAAGGCATTCTTCGTGATACTAACCTACTACAGAACAAGCGCTCGTGTTGGACGTGAACGAGAAAATGGAATAAAAATGAGTTCCGTATGAAAGATCGGTGAGCGCCCCCTACCATTGCATATTCCCGATCGAAAGCCGACAAGGCAACGGGCTCGTGGCCCAGTGGGTAGAGGCGTGGACTTCTAAACCAACAGGTCGCGAGTTCGAGGACCGGGTGTTCCACACTTCGGGCTTGGGTATGGCTGACTGACGACGGCTAATAAGCCAGAAATGGCCATTCCAGTCTCCCTTGTCTTTATCGGTAATGCCATTCTGCCTATACTACCTAAATAGGGTGATGGGGCGGTGCTGGTTCATAGGCCGCAAGCTATTGCTTATCGTTTGACGATGTTCCCGGTATAATCGTGCCAGCGAAGGCCAGCAACTAAGCGGCAGTTAGGTTTCCTATCGTCTATTAGCTTCATGACAGCAGCAAATTCGACAGCAAAACGTATATTTGGCGTTATCTTGCAGGGGATGCAGTCTTCGGGAAGACTTTACTTTAAAGGATGTGGTGTAGTGACCCGCATTTGAAGTCCTTCCCAAAGTGGTAAAAGTATTTTCGTTCTTCACGAGTTTAGAGTCACTCAGGTTTTCAAATGTAGATCAGTAAAGTCATATTCCAACACCAAAGGTATTATCGGCGAGCAGATGCAAGAAACCTATGTGTAGGTGGGCATACACTCGAGCACACTGTCTCGGGATAAAAAAGTCTCGGATGTTTCTATATTGATGAAGTTTGTTTTCAGGCCACCCTCCATAAAGATAAAAATTCCAGGCAGAAGATCGTTCTAGCACAACGTAAACACATCCGCTAGGTTGACATGCGATTTTTCTCATCAAAATGATAATATTCTTATTGACCTAAAAGGATTTCCTCGCGTTTGCTTCATTCAAATTCGTATTAGATGCTAATATTCCATCTAGTTTGGAATGCTCGCCGGTCACAACCGGTTCAATCTGAGATCTGACAGAGTACATGCGGCGTCTATGAATCTTCATAAGCATTCTAAATAATTCTGAAATTCCTACCAGCTTATACAGACAAGGTGTTCTCAATTTTATCCACTTAACGTACTTTCATTTGGACCAGGTCGTCATTGAGGAGTTCAGACCCAGCAGCCAAAGTATCCGGAGGTGCCGCCTGGGAAGGCTTATTTTGGGTTTCACAAATTTGCTGAGGCTATACACGAAACAGGAAAGTCATTCAGCCAGAGGTCTGCGCCGTGTAGGTTTATTTTTCTCTACTGACCATATGAATAAAAAAGTCAAAGTAATGTCAAATCCTCCCACAGATATTTCTCCGTGAAATATTGGAAAATGCAATTAATAGTATTTTAGGGTTTTTCAAAACCAGAAAGTTTCGACTGTCCTTCCTCCATTTACGCGTAAATATCTTTATTTTAACTTTGTTGCTTCGGACACCATTATCGCATAAGGTGGAGTTCCATTTACAAATTGGGGATGCTCGAATTGCATGTGTGTGAGGGTAAGGAGGAAGACTGCTTGAGCATCGGAACCATTTTGTTTATTTGTCTGAGTTTTTGAAATCGTGCAGGCGTGAAACGTCGGGGATAAAAACAGCAGCGAAACAAGCGGCAGTTGTGGGAGATCTTTAACAATCAACGACTAGTGGTGCAGGTAAAGAAATGTCTGCCGGGGACTCTGTTTGTCGGCGTCAGATAGATACATCGACTGAACGAATATTCACGTGATACCCAGGCTTCAGCCAATTTACGGCTTGTCGGGCTTCTGGCGTGGGCAGTTATCTTTATGACTGCGATGTGAAACTCTCGACCCGCTTCGAAGCTGTGGCCAGCCGCTTGTTACCCGATTGCACGGTAAGCTTGTGTTCATGTAAGCGTTATTTGAGCATGCGCCCAGTCTGGCGTGTGTGATCACAGGCGTACAATCGGCACGGAGCACGATAAACTACGCCCGACTGCCTACTGGGATTCAAGCAGTCCTTGATTTCCATGACCCTGCTGCGCATCAGGTGACACGGCAATGCGCTGATTAATGCATAGTGGAGCATGCAATTTCGTTGACGATGCTTACAGTTGGATCTTCCCCAAGCGATCACGTAGACATCGGCTTATAAACGTCTTTGGATAACCGTTACGCAAAAATAGATTGCGAGAATATCGAACATCGGGTATCTTTATTCTGGGTTGCTGCGGTGTGTCTGGACCCATTCGAAGATTATTCCTACGCAAATTCGTCTTTGAGCAACCGGATATTTGCTGTGAAAAATGAGGGACCGCATGGTGACCGTTACCCTTCTTTAAACCCTCGTTCCTATTTTGTCGTTGGGATTTCGCTGGACGAACTGCTCCTTTCCTTCTTCCATAGTAAATTGCAAGTCTTGGCAGGGTTATGTTGAACAACTTATGTGGATGCGGCAGCATGTCTCTTCCCTGTGATCGAAACATGTGCCGCTAACTTACCGACATCAACAATCTGGCCGGCTGGATGTAGATAGTCTTTTCTAACTCCCACATCTTGTTGTCAGTGACAACCTTTGGAATTCCGCAGAAACCTTTTCCGTTTGCGATACCCTTCTTCGACCTATAGGCAGCCATGATGGGGTATTTTCTGAATTGATCAGGCTTTTCTTATTGAAATTGTGCCTTTCCTGGAACACGTTTTCTGTTTTCTCTTCGTGTACCTTCCGCTACCCTCTGGAATTTAGAAGCCAACTCTGCATATATACTGTATAGTAGCAATGGTGGTTTTCTTTAAATTCCCATAGGTTCAAATGTAAAGAAAACTGTCATATTTACAAAAAGTAGAGGGGAATGCTGGAGGACTCAATAGTGGACCAACCCTCCACAACTATGTCAGGAAACGCTAGGATATCGGCATAACACATCTGGTCTTTTAGCCAGTATTTGTTCTGTCACTATACTAAATCGTAAGACAGGTGCATACTTCTGGCTCTCCGTTAAACGTTTATAAAACCGCACGACTGCAACGCCGAAGCTGGTTAATTTCGACTAGAGTATTCATAGCAGAACGGTTTGGTTGGCCTATAGATTACTACCGGTTTTCGGATACCACACTGATAGTATACTTATATCTGTCTCGGTGCGGATTACCAGGTGTCGTGCCCTAATCGACATTAAAATTCAAATCGAAGCGATGGAAACAAGTTTGTAATACGTCAGTAAAGGCTTTAAAAATCGTTGTCCATACGTCTGGACCGACATATCTTTAATCAAGGATTGCACAGATTCAACCAGCACACTGCTATTAGAGTCTCTGACCAATTACCACCACAGCACAGAACACCCTCTTTAATTCTGTGCATGAATGCATGTGCGCATCCACATGCGCCCAACCTCTTCAGGTTTACTTGCAGGCACTCCAAACCTAAAGTCACTCCACTCCGGGCATGTTGACTAACAATCACTTAGCAGGCATAGGCGCCTGTTGCTCACGTCAAAACATCAGGTTACACACCTAACTAAAGGACAATCGAAAGTTTAGTAAGGTGACAAGTCCTCTCTCTTGACTTCATTTCCTCAGCCATGTGCGGGCGACATATACGATTCAGGAGAATACTCACTTCTTAAAAACACGTATGTTTCATTGCTCCCATATTCGTGCATTTTAAAGCCTCGTCCTGTAGGTAACAAAATTTTGGACCCAGCTCTACAGCAACAGCGACTGGCATTCGCACACACACCTAGTAAATGGCTAAATGGCGACCGAGCGCATTGCTGCGGAGCAAGGTGTTGGAATTTTCCACCGCCCCAAAGCCACCATACGCAATAGGGTCATGAAAATCAAAGACCGGTTAAACCCTGAAGAGCAATCTGCAGTAGTGTATCGCATTCCGTGTCAAAATTGTCCTTGTTACTACACAGGACAGAATGGGCGCGTGCTCGGATTGTGCATACACGAACATAAGCTGGCTGTGCAGCGAAGCGACGCATTATCACAAATGGCCGCCCATACCTACGAAATGGCTCACGAGTTTAACTACGCAGCCACCAAAATAGTCGTCCACGCCGGAAACAAAACAGGCCGAGAATTGATTGAAGCCTGGGCCTCGGATGAGAACTCGATCATTCGATTTATCGATCTGTCGCGACGTACAGAGTCCTGCGTAGTCACCTGCAGTCTTTCGCCGTCGGTCGATGATTGGCTTGCATGCCTTATTACTGTCGCTTGTTCTGTTGCTGCTTCTACCTCTGACGATGGACACCTATACGAATCTGAAAGCTCAGGACAATAACCAAAGTGTTTCGGTGTTGGACTCGGTAAGATCACAGTTGGTAGCCAGACATTATACGTTGATACTGTCGACGTACTTACTTGTTATCTGTAGGTATGATTTCCTTGTCTAGGGAACTTGTTATCAATTGGTGTGCTCCTACTGACTTAGGCAGGTCGTCCGTTTCGGTCAGGCTGTTGGATTTAGTGAGAGTTAGGGTTAGGCGTAGGGTAAGTTTTAGGATTAGGGTTTGCGTTTTAGGGTCAGGTTTCAGTGTTAGGATTAGGGTTAGAGCTATGCTTAAGGGCTAGGGTTAGGTTTACAATTTCGGTTTGGGTTAGAGTTAAGGTTCCCGTTAGGGTTACGGTTAAGGCCAAGGTTAGGGTTAGGGTTAAGGTTAGGGTTAGGCTTAGGGTTATGGCTAGGGTTTTAGGATTTCGGTTACGTTTCGGTTTCGGTGC
This sequence comes from Spirometra erinaceieuropaei, assembly GCA_902702965.1. Lineage (NCBI taxonomy): Eukaryota > Metazoa > Platyhelminthes > Cestoda > Diphyllobothriidea > Diphyllobothriidae > Spirometra > Spirometra erinaceieuropaei. The sequence continues at coordinate 19,449 of CACRXP010001736.1, forward strand.
TTAGGTTTAGGCTTTACGGTTCCGGCCAGGGTTGGTTTTTAGGGTTAAGTTTATGGTTAGGCTTTACTGTTAAGGTTAGTATTAGGTGTGCTTATTACAGTGAGGTTTTACTGTTAGGCTTAGGGCTTTAGGGTTAGGTTTTAGGTTTAAGGTTGCGGCGGGCTTTAGGTTTAAGGCTAGGGTTAGGATTAGGCTTAGTGTTAAGTTTGGGATTACGGTTCAGCATTACGGTTAGTGTAACGGGTTAAGGTTAGGTTCAGTGTTAGGGTTACGTTTTAGGATTCCAGTTATGACTGGGTTTTGGGATTAACGTTAGGGTTAGAGTTCAGGTATGAGGTTAGGGTAAGGGCCAGGGATCTCACCGTCACTTCCCCATTCCTGGCTACCAACTGCGATCTAACCTTCGACTCTTCTTCCTTTCTTATACAAACACCTGGAACTCAAAATGTCACCATAATTTGTGATTATTGTGTGATGGGGATTGTAGGCAAACTGTCCGAGTGAAATAGGGATTCTGTGCAAAAGTTTTAATGGCGGGAAATACATCAGCATACTGACAGATCAACTGCTACCGTAAAATACACAAGCGGAAACCACGAATAATTCAATTGCCGTTGCTATCAAAAAATCGAATCTTAACCAATGAATTTGGAATGTGTATATATTTATACATTGTTTTGGCTCTAAAGGAGTTTGTCGATTTAAGGGTGGAAGCGCAGTGCCCAGTGAGATTACTAAGATGAGAGAGTGCTTGCCCTTAAAATGGAAGAAACGCTAATATTTAACGCGGCCTTAAGTTCAAGGAGGGAATGAACAGTAATTGCGTAGATTTTTAAACGTGATGAATGCAGCTATTCTTAAGAATCTGCAGTAGATGATCAGCATGTTGTTCTCCACGAACCAAAAGGACACAGGAATAAGTGCTGAGCAAATTTTATTCGATGCAGGATGTTTAAGAAACCAAATCGGGCTCAAAAACAGTTTTCATGAGCCTCAAAACGCCTTTAGGGCTTGTGAAGAGAGTTCTTCAAAAATGAAGATAGTAACTTTAATGGGCAATCTGGGGATTGAAGGCCGTTAACATGGTACTAAAAAATAATCTCTTATTTTTATTCTTGTTTGAAAAGATCTCTAAGAACAGCAGTCGAATTTTTGTTTCGGAAACAATTCTTGACATGTTTAATTACCGGTTACTCATGAGAGACAAACTTTCTTGCAGAAGTTACCTTCATTCATTTTCCACTACAAATGGTTTCTGTATTATAGGGCATACCAGCCAGTATATTTGGGAAAGCGCTCCAATGCTGTTGTGCAACATTATTTCCCCTTTTGGACAGACTATATTCAAGGGGTCTCCTACTGCATTTTTCGCGAGATTTCTGAAGTTTGTTACACGTTTTTACCGTAAAAGTATGAACATTAGTCGCCCATTTCTAAAACAATATAAATGGACTAAACACGCTTACGGAAGGGCAGTTAGAGTATTTTAAGCCTTGAACAACCAAGTAGGGGCTCAGAGGAATTGCTCAAAATGCAGCAAGTGCAATTAAACAAATAATAATCTAACCAAAATGTCCCCTTCCGATTCATGTTGCGTATCATCGACGGATGAGGGTTTACTTTGTTCTGATTTGCCATTTGAAGCATCAGGGGGAGTTGGCGGTTGCATAAACAACGGTGTCCTCGGCAGTGACTTCCTCGGCATCTAAAATTTCAGTCACTCAGGTCTCAAGCATTATCTTGAAAAAGAGAAGAATCAACTCGCTGAGACTTCGTGTTGTTTTTGTCCGCTCCCATTTCTTAAGGCTTCCTTCCCGTCTCTCGACGTAACATAGCTTCTTAATGTCCATTATGTGGCCATCCTTTTCTATCTGCCGAGTGACTTCATAAATAGAGAATACGCAATAGAGTAGATGTTCTGTCTCATGAAATGTAAGCCGAAAAACTGGAATTTCTTTCTGATTTGAAGAGACTACTTAGGTAGGGTTGTGACACTAGTTATTATGTAGCATAGTCTTAAGGTATTTCAGCCACGCCAGGCGGTTTGCCTTTGAATGAGTCTAAAAAGAACTACAATCTGCAAAATGTGGCTACTTAAGAAGTATAGATTCTTCCAAGTGATTTCCGATGCCCTTATAAATTCAAGAATATTCTACATAAAAATGGACTAAACTATGCCTTCTTGTGCTCATGTGGTAGCAGATTACGACAGCTTGCATTTTAAACTCCAAGAAAGATTATCTTCCTGTATTAACAGTGTTTCTAATTATGAGATTTTTAAAGCCGTGATGCGCCCATTTATACAGCATTGTATCAGCGTCTCCGCTATCGCAGTTTATGAGGTTGATAAGAAGTAGAAACGATCGCTGGAACAAGAGCTTTATTCACCTGACGTTTCGGACGCTCGCTCGAACCCATCATGATAGACAGTGGCAGAAAGGGATGATAAATGCACAGAAAGTTGCAGTATCTATAGGACGCAGTCGATATGCTACTGCATACCTATGATAATTAATCGCTCTCCCTTTTATCAAGAATTTTTGCTGCTGATGCGCTAATGGCCCAGTAGCCGGCATGAAAGTTGTTAATCGCTGAATTTTCATCACCCGTGTCGGATGTTAGCGTTATGATGGCTCGGCCATCCGCATCACCGGCCTGCGCGCTCCCCGAGTGGTTAATTGGTTTGGCCAGACTACGTCTCAGCACCGAATATGGAGTGGGGATGCCGGTGCACTTATTGATAGACTAAGGGCCCGTGAACGATCACGCAAGCAACTCGCGGCTCATCCGATTATCACCTCTCGCTGGAATTTCGGCTTCATCGAACTTGAATATGTGGCCGGTCTCGTCGAATGGGCCGCGACCTGAAAGTTGGCGTCATTTCTCCGTACCGCTGCCGCGTGTACGGCAATTCGCGTTCGGAGAAAATAAGCACAAGCAGGAATATTTTGTCCGTGTTTTCAACGGACTGTATATGAGTTAATAAGGGCATCGAGAGCCAGTGGAAAAAATTTATACGTGAAGTTGCCGTTTTACAAAGCGCGGTTCTCGCACGCGGCCGGGAAGGAACATATTCAAAATTCGACATCCTGACGCCCTTAAAATACCATGCAGGTATGGTGCACGACAATTAATATTACAACTCTTCTGCAGTACTCTCTTCGAATCCAAAGCACATTTAAGTTTTCCGATTAACATTTCATGAGATAGCACATCAACTCTAAGTGCAGATGAAATTACTAACAAAGATAAAGGGGACTAGGACGGATATTTCTGACCTACTAGCCGTCCCAAATCAGCCTTATAAAACCCCAGGTTTGGGGGCACGTGAGGCTTGACCCTGAGTTTTCTTGTTACCTGTCCAGAACTTTAATCGTTGTAAATGCCTCTATCATAAATGCAGTGCTTCTTATTGATCAGCTTTCCTCTGAGGTAGCGCGTCATTATGCAAACGAAAAACCATATTTTTATGGGAAACTTGTGTGAGTGTTTTGTGTATAGTGATTAGGTGTTTATAACATCAAGTGGTTTCAATGAGCCCCTTGATTGCTTATTTGATCGATGACTCTGCCAACATTTCTAGTTTTTTATAGTCTTTCTGTTTGTCAGAGTAAAACTTTTGTAAATAACTATCTTAACCATATAGAAAGATCTCATAAGCTTCCTTTCACATGAACCTCATGATTTTATTTAACATCACAAACTCCTGAGTCATTGTTGGACATCAGAAGATTGTTTTCTGATAATAAACCACACAGAGCTTACCAGAATACATGTGTGACATTTGAAAAGTCATTTATTTTTTGCAAACACAAGAATTGTATCCCAAGCGTAGGGTCTCTGTTAAATTTTAAAGTCATCTGCAGATAAAATTTCAAATGGAAAGTCAGGAAGCAGATTATGTCGAATCCATCGTTGGTCGCCAGAATTTTATAATTCATAAAAATAATTCACGAGCATGACGTCATGATCCCTTTTGCCTTTTTAGGCTTATTCGCGGTTTTTTAATGCCAAGGTTTCTAACTCAAGATACGATGCCGCACGCATCCTATGTCCACCCCTTTAACGTCTTCCTGGAGCACGCTGTGTAGGTTTTCGAGTAATGCTGCTTCCACCGTCATCCAGTCGGACACAGGGGCAGCAGAACATTCGAAGGTCTGTTGATATTCTGACACCGATCTGCAAGGCTGTCAATTGAATCAACCAAACTCTAGATGTCATCCAATGTATGAAAGTCTTTTTAGGTTTTTACTCAAGCCGTCATGGCTAGTTGGCGGAATTAAAGAGCATACCGCCTTAGCGGATGAATAGCTGCGTTGATGGTCTAAAATGTTATGCTCAGTTTTTGTCATGTATCTGACTACTTGCTGCGTGGCTGGACAGCGTCCGGATTGAGCTCGCAATGCTATATTTGCAATGCAAATGGGAGACTGGTTTAAAATAATGACGACAAGTAATAATTCAGCCTTCATGTCCGTATCCTACGACTGCAGAACCGTTAAAAGTGTCCCACTGGCTATTTTAATCAACATCTAAAGAGGCTAGTGATAACTCTGTTGGGACACATATATTTTGAATGTTTTTTGAACAAATTAACCAATTAATCAAAGATTCGGTAACCGTTGGCATAAAGGACCCTCTACTTTTTACCATTACGTGTGCGGCAGATTTATACTGGTAAATTGAAGTCGATAACTGTTACCAAGTTAAACCGAGATTTCGGAAGACCTGATTAGTACGAAAAGATAATTTCCTTGTGAATCGGCAACTTCCCCCTAATGAGTGTTTGTTTCTTACCGACGTTATACGAGTGAAAATTAACCCGTCTAAAAGAAACGAGTGAAGACCAATACCCGCAAATATGGAAGCGGTTAATTCAGTACCATTGACCAAGCGATCCTATTGTCTTCGCTCTTAGTAGAATATGCCTTGGATTCCAAGACAGCCATCGCCGTTAGAACGCCAAAATTTTTACAAAACGAGAAATCTCAACGACAACATTTTGCTGATTTTCTGGCAGTCGAGGAGGACATGAGTTTTCATTTGTGATGTCTTTCAGCGCCATCCTATCGGACATTCAGATTGCGCATCACACGGTAATTACATGTGATCAGATAGCAACTTCTACAAGTGACTTAAACGCAAACGCATCTACACGTCCACTGCACAGAGGACGGCGTATTTTGTTTGAGATTCGCAGTTCTACTCTGCGGATTTGTCGAATACCGGTGGCACAGGCATACAAAACTATCCTGATTTGTATGAATCAGGCGACGAGATATAAGCCCCGTTTTTATTATCTTGGCTTCCTTGTCTTCCAAATTTCGGTCCAAAAGTTTGGCTTTAGCTGAGATTGCCTCATGAAACATGGATATTAATTTTGAGCGCATCCTTCGAGTCTTTCGAATTAATGAACTTTCCTTTCCTAAAACATTCGTCAAAGTATTAGAAAATATGTCATATGCCGAGAGAACACTTATTTACTTGGATTATTAATGCGTATATTTCATAATTAACCTGCCTTTCTTTTCTCCGTTTTTTTCGCCAAATTTTCATGAGGTAACTGATGTAATCTAAGTTTATCATCTCTTGTATGTTTGCATTATGCCTTCAGGACATTCCAACTTTCGGTAAGTAAAATACTATAACTATTTACAGGTTATTACTTAGAGTTAATAGCAGAGGGTTGGATATGTGGAACGATGTTGGCATGGCATCAGTGCCCGTGCTGTTGGTGTATTACCCACTCGGGATCGAGCAACCGCACATTAACCGAAATGGTAACCAACCGAGCGTGTCATACCTGCAGCCTGTAGTGGGAATTTATGTCCA
>CACRXP010001737.1:20257-34103 GCA_902702965.1 Spirometra erinaceieuropaei
ATCTCTTCGAAAAAATCTTTCATGTCTTTGAAAGACCTCATCTGGAGTATGGAATGTCAGCAGCTTTACCATGGATGAGGATGGATATCGACTTACTCGAACAGGTGTAACGCAGAGCGACAAAAATGGTCGACGGTCTAAAACATTTGTTTCATCAGGAGAGGCTGAATTTGCTTGGCTTAGTTCCCCTCTCTTATGGACGAATAAACTGCAGTCTACTTTGGACGTTCCGGATTGTCCGCGGCCAGAGCTGCTCATTATGAGCGGAGGACTTTTTTGAGTTTGCCCGTACAAACCAACTAAGCGGCCATGTTTACAAAGTTAGGAATGAGCGCACGCGGGTAGACCGTCGAAAATTTTCATTCAGCCAGCGGGTTGTCAGACCGTGAAACTCGCCTCCAAGCGAAACGATGACGGCTGACACAGTTGACATCTTTAGAAGGAAACTTTCTCGCCTAGTTTTCGACAGAAATCGGCTTTTAAAGCATGACTACGCACAGCCAGTTTTGTAAAAATCTGTCGTATACAATCCCTCCGCACAAATTTATAGAGACTTTATGCAGTACCTTATGATTATGATTTAACTCTGACCCGAGCACATTGCAAATACCTGCACTTTTATTTTTGATTACGAATCTACGAAAGCAGTGTACATAAAAAGGGTCATCAAGGACTCTGCCTATAACCCTTCAAATATATACATACATATATATGCATACTTATTCGGTGGAAAATTACGTCATCTTCTAATCTTATGCACTAATATTAGCATCTATGATTTTTATCTCGCTGCTCGGTAAACAAAAGCAGAGTATAAGAAAGAAGGTTGCGACATGCCATCTTTTCTCCTCAGGACAGATTTACATGGAGTCGGTGCATGCCGAAGCTACGACAACATTGGCACATTCCGCCATGAAACGCGTGCATGTCAGGATTGAGTCAGACTCTAACATGGTCTGGCTATGCAGACACAGTCTTTACTTCATGATATCCGAAAAGGGAGTTCTATGTTAGCTAATGAAATCCATGATACGGAGGTTCCTTCCATTTATTCAGAAGCAACATCTAGTGACTCTAAACATTAGGAGAAAACGAGAACGGATATGGCGCGGAGGAAAGAATTGGCCAACTACAAACAAGTCTGTGCGCAGATCAGGGTTGTTTGGTCAATCTGGTGTTGCAAAGGTTTTCGTCGTCGACTGGGATGATCTAAATGTGGTGTGTCAGCTGTGTGCACAAGACATTTATTTCACTGCTTTCGGCTCCGCTGACTGCTGATAGCCAACCAGGGAAACATGTGCGGCCTGTTAGTCCGTGAATAAGTGGATTTATGCAGTCAATTTCTGCATCATGTGACTTCGATGTCACCTACCCGGTTTTTGTTTATGGGCTGCACATGCTTGTCTCTGGTTCCGCTTTTGGAGTCCGTGATCGTTTACTCAAGTTCCCCCTGGTTTTAGCGTGAAAGTTACAAGCAAATGGGGCTTTACAACTACTGTTTCTGAGAGTTGTCATTTTTTCTTAATAACACGCCTAGTGTTTAGGCTATTCATAGTAAGTTCGCAGGCCTTCCAGAACATGGCATTGGAACACAGAGGTGGGAAGGTTGATATGCCACTCTTGCATTCACCTTCATGAAAGGGCAGATGGAATTCAGTGCGGTGTCATCAAGATTGAGAGCATAGTTGGAAAGCAAGCTCAAAGATCATGCCAAAACATCAGCTGACATTTTAAAATTCGAATAATCCACTGTGAATGGAAAAGGACTTCCTAGTTGCGTCTGCTTGCTGAGACTGAACATCTTACCTGAAGGTCTGTAACTAAGCTTGTAAGTAATTCCTAGAAAAAAGGGATCTCAAACCACTGAGTGCTGCTTGTCGAAGTAGATATTGTTAAAAGGACACCGCACAGCCTAAATACGCAGCTAATGCATGGTTCCCAACCTCAATGACGCAGTGTTGTTCTCGCGCTTAGTCGTTGTAGTAAGGTACACGCAGGACGGTAGGAACGAAGTAATCGTGATGTATCAAGGCCCATAATGATGCTCTCAGCTGGCAAAGGCAGTCCGCCGACTCGCTGACTACTACAAATGCGTCGAAATATTTCCCCCGGAAACGAGAAATTACTTCGCTCTGGACGCTTGGGGGAACATAAGATAGTGGCCCGGATGTTGGTTTCGTCCAACATTAGCAGTTTTATAGCTGGGAGGGGATCATATTAGCCCGAAACCACAACGGCCGTAGTCGAATTAATTTACAGAAAATTGTGAATTAAATTCGCCACAATAAACCCCCCGGTGGGATGGTAGTTGGTAGCCCTGCCCACTGATTCTACAATTGTACTTACTGGCTCGATTTCAAGCTCTGTGATTACGTTCTCACTATGACTGGGAGTGCACGCGCAGAAGCCCTGTCAGGATGACTTTCTTCTTCACTTTAACCGCCCCGAGAACGAGGCGTTGCAAAAATGTCTATATAGGCTCATTGTATTGCACCCCTGCACGGAAATCTTTGGTAAATGGCGAAAGATTTATCCTAGGCGGATTATGATTCACCATGCTTCTCATTATGCTTCTCATTGCATGCGCGCACTGTGTTACCTGTATCTGATTCATTTTAGACGTACTATCTTAGGCTGCATACCACAGTACCCAGATGTTACCTGAAGGCATAACCATCCGTGTGCTGTCGCAGTATTTGTAAGAACATGACCTTTCGACATCTGCATAAGACCTTACAGGTCAATAGTCCTTTCTGCTGGAGATACTGCACTATGTGGGACGACTGGATTATTTCCAGGATCCGCGAATAATCTGTCGGCCTATCCACTTGCGGTCCTGCTTTCCTTCGCCTTCTAAGAGACTGGGCTCTGCAAGCAGAACAAAGTGTTACTTCATATACAGAGCGCTAATTCCTCTTTACATAACATAGTACACAATTCACGTTTAGCAAACAACTACTGCCATAATTTTAATCCTAGATTTGGCCACAGTGACAATACACTATTATTTGCAGATTTTCTCTTTCGCCCAAACATATTTTTCGCATTGAAGTCTTACCCCGCTTGCGTTATGCCGTCCTGTGTGCCGCTGCTTGACTCTCGTGTTCTCATGTCCATTCTGTCGGTTAGAGTACTATCGCGCATAATGCGGAATGACCTTAAGACACACTGCCTTTCTTCCTATTGGTTGTTCGCCTTCACTTGCTATTCTTTCCAATCTGGGACAAGGATGCATATATTCCTCATAAAGTACAAATTATCCATGCTTATTTCTATACCCTCCTTTCACCTTATTTAAATTCGGCTTCCACTTTGTCTGGAACGTCAATTCCAGGCATACCCTACAAGCGCCATTTACGCCTCCACTCATCCGCCCCACCCGCATAGCCCCTAGTAACACCAGTCCCGTAAGACAGGTAGCTGGGAGTTTTCGGTACCGGGAGGGCTGCCAACTACCATCTAACCAACCTCCCGTTTTCAAATAACGTTCTACAGTCTGAGTCATTATGTTCCGCAGATCACTTCGCACTCACAATTTCCCATCATGTGTTTTTGTAGTTACCGGACTGCAGTTGCAAGATTAAAGGCTTTGATAAGCGAATGTTTTCTCGTCCGACATTAACTGCGTCAGGTTGTGCGTCAAATGCTTCTGGAAGGAGTATTCACATTTGACTTAGCTTAGTGGCTTACTTAAGTGAAATGCACAAAGAAAATTAAATGGATTTAAAACTTACTCAAGTAGGTGGATATCGAACGGATGCACCTTAAACTTATTCATCTGTCATCCAGCGATTCAGTATGTCCACATTACCGGAAATGTTACCATCAGTATGCCCTGACTGCTATTATCCTATCTTTAATTTTTTTCAGAATAAAATACGTAAGGCGGTAAAATGCATGACGAAACAGGTGTCCTGTTCGAGGAAGAACCTTAAATTAGGGCGTGCATAGTCTCGCTAATCATCAATAAACCAGCACTATCAGTATAACAGCTCTCTGCATATTAAACATCGTCAATTTGTGCCTAAGTGTGCTAGCCCAAAATGTCGAAGCAGAAGACATTACGACAAGCGGAGTTATAGTGACATTTAAGTCCGTTTTGTTTTCCTCAGTAACAATACGCATTAAAAAAACGTGACACAGCTTTGGATGGAACACAGAACAAGCACGTGTATTTTCACCTGCTGACGACTTTGTTCTTATTTACTAGTTTTTAACTGTTGGGATACTGCTGTATTCGTTCCCTGGATAGTCTACTCACTGCCTAACAACTAGTGACCCCTCGTTTTGATTGCGCTTTCAACTGAACTGACTTGCTAACAATTTCTACGCAACCGTGCTTTTTTGTCAGCCCGTTTTCGGTAGACAAAATTCGTCGTTTTATCGAATAGGACGACTGCATTTCCAAGCCGCCAAAAAGCGACCTCACTTGACCACCAGTTTGTGACATTTTGACCAAATAGTGTCTAACGATAATTTCGCGCATCCACTTAGTGGCATTCACACATTCGACCTTCCATCCTGCTGGCTTAGTGACATAGCCATTTGGCTGCCTACAGTCGAATCTCGTTTTGTTCTAAGTTCAATCATGAAGGAAGAGATAAAATTTCATTATCTCGTGTCCGCATTGCCACTGGAGATTGCAACAGACCCCCAGGATATTAGAGACAGTCCACTCACAGAGACTCCCTATACTAGGCTAAAGGAGGCCCTAATCTCCCGTGTTTCGCTATCAACACAAAATCGCTTTCAGCGTTTAACTTCTGAAGAGCACTTTGGTGATAGGAAGCTAAATCATCTTTTTAGGCACCTGGAACAGCTAGCTGAGGGAGGAGAGCTAGACGGCACCGTTTTCAAGCAGTTCTTCCACCAGCGACTGCCCTCTCCAGTGCACCCAATATCTCTTCCTCATCAGTTTAAACGCTGGCCGCGACAGCTGATCAGATATTCGAAACTTATCAACCACCTACTTCAGTCAATTTTTCTACTCGGCTTTCAACGACACATACCATCGAGGATGTCGTCAAACGCCTGGATGCCCTTACTCTCGAAGTTTTCCAGCTCCGGGCCGCTATGTCTATAACCGTCGTAGTCCTTCGATTACTCGGCGCCCGAGATCTCCCACTACAAACCAACCTACAGTTGATGGTTCCTTTTGGCATTATCATAATTATGGTTCTAACGCCCATCGCTGTCACTCTCTGTGCAAGTACAAGACACCTGCGTTGGAAAACTCCCCTGCCGACCAATAATGGCGTCGAACGTGGCCGGCCCGTCCTCTCCCAGTCGCTTACTCTACATACATGACAGGAGTTCCTGTCGTAATTTTCTCGTGGATAATGGGGAGGAGATCAGTATAATTCCGCCCACCTTTACTTACCGTAAGTCACCAAACCCTTCATTTTTCCTCCAAGCAGGTAACAGGACTTCTATTAAAATTTTTTATCAGCGATCCCTAACGGTAGATTTGGGTCTAAGCTGTTCATTTCGTTGGCTGTTTACTGTCGCTGATGTCCACATTGCCATTCTCGGCTCCGATTTTATATCCTTTTTCGGTTTCCTCGTTGGCATCAAGTCCCCTAGACTATTTGACCTCAAGACTTATTTTCACCGTAAATGTTCCACTCGTACCCTTTCATCACCTAATCCACGCATTTCATTAATCCATTCGTTTACTCCGTATTATCGTTTACTTTCGGACTTCCCATCTCTCAGACGACCCTCATAATTTAACCAACCTATCAAGCATTCTGTTGTACATTATATTTCAACCACTGGACTACCCGTGTTTAATCGTCCCCGTCGTTTGGCCGTCGATAAGTTAGCAAAAGTCAAGGCTGAATTCAGTCACTTTATGGAGTTAGGCATAGTCAGACGTTCCGATGGTCCACGGTCTGCACCCCAACATATGGAATGTAAAAAGTCTCGTTGACTGGCGCCCATGCGGGGATTACCGACGGTTAAACACCTGCGCTGTGCCTGACAGATATCAACTTCCCATCTTCACGACTTTTCATCTAGCTTAGCCGGGGCAACAATATTTTTCAACATTGACTTAGTCAAAGCTTTCCATCAGACACCCATTGCTCCAGAAGACGTTCACAAAACGGCGATTACAAGTTTGTCAGCATGCCCTTTCGGCTACGCCACTCCGCTCAAACCTTTCAACGTTTCATCACCGAAGACCCCCGCGACTTGCCTTTCGTTTTTGTCTTTGTCGACAATGTTCTGGTAGCATGTTCCAGTAAACACTAAAACCTACAAAATGTAGGCCTCATTTTTGAACGATTATGGCAATATGACGTTTTCATTAATGTTTCTAAATGCTTGCCATGCATGCAAATCTTCATCCGCAACTATAGGAGTTCGGATTTGGTGTAGTGGTGTGATGGGAGCATGAAGTCCGCACAATCTCCAGTCTGTTTAGGAAGAGAAGCGAGATCGTCCAAAACAGCATTTTGGTGTCTATTCTTGGAGGTGGGTAAGTCATGGCACCCTGTAAGTCCTCCGAAACTCGTCATTACCGATTCGAAAAAAAATATTATGACGGGGTCAGTGTTTGATTGCTTGCAAATTTAAAACATGATTTGGCTCAATTTTATCATATAGTCTTTTCCCCGGCTGAAAATATTTACTTATTGAAGAATGCGGAGAAATATCTGCAAAAGAGTTTATGATGGAACAACGTTTGGTATAAAGCAGTCCGCCGCAAGGCGTTTTTGCGGACCAATCGGGGTTCTCCAATTGGCGCCTAAAACAATGTTTTTGATCCATTCGAACACACAGTCAATTGATGAAGCCACGTAGTAATCTCCCACGCAGCGTGGAGGCGCGAAAGAGGCTACGCCGTAGACTGTCCATCTGCCATCATTTGCCTTACAGTGCAATCCACCCCCACTGTCGCCGACACAAGAAGTCTAAATTTGTAAAAGACACGTGGTGCGTTGTGTTCTATGTGATCAATGTATAATAATAAATTATTTCCTACCACAGGCCCCTGCTTTGCACAAATGTGGACTTTTCTGTTAACTGACTTGAGGACATGATTGCAGCCTGACATATCTGTGATTGTCGCCGGTTTTCCCATCAGCTTCTCTGGCTGATCTTGAGAGGGATCGCCTGGAGGATTAGGAATTAGTCCCCAGCCGGCAACATAGCAGGCGTGTCCACTGCTTAATTTTTCCTTTTGGGACACGCATGCAAATGCCACATGCTGTGATTTTCCAAGAAGCCGGTTTTAAATTAGTCGGTTTAAATATGAATCATTTTGCAATAAACGCTCTAATGAATACTAACAGAAATTTCGGCGACGTTTAAAATTAACAACCTCCTCAGATCTACTATTGGGCTTACAAATCCTGAGAACATAAAAAGACTCGGTAATTGGAAGTAAAAACATTCCGCTTGGTGCACAATTATACAGGCATTTTAACAAACGGTTCGTCAATAACAGGGGTAGTATGTCTGTCCGAATTTTGTCAACCAGTCTTGTAGTTAGATCCTCTTAATGCGACACTTGTGGAATGCAGTTATTTTACCTCGTAGCTCCCGTTTACATCATGCAGTATAAAATAACAATCTTATTGCAATCAATAATGTCGTTTGGGTTAGTGCTGCTATAGAAACTAGCACATGGGGTAAGATTTAGTCGGTAGTGCAGCACAGTTTGATAAGATATACTTTGAAATTATTGTGGTGTTTCATTTCCGTGTGGTGCCGTCCCTTAAAGCCTGAAGTCGTTAAATAAATTCTTAGTGTAACGCGTACCTCATATCAAGCAGTGTTTCAAAAATAACTCATCAGTACCCATATTTACTTCAAGATAATACTAATGAAAATCGAATATGAAAATGATATTCAGAGCGAATGAGGACACAGGAGACAAAAGTACTGATGTACAAACTTACATCGGTTGACATCCCGATCCATTTTTAGAAGTGCGATGTCGATGCTTTTTTTTGTCCCATCCACAGGAAATTTCGGATGAATGACCACGTGCCTTACTCGGACATTGTAACCTTGACCATCCTGCTCTTTGAAATCATGAGCTCCTATAAGAACGGCCATAGTGTGGCCTGTAACATCGTCAAACGAAAAGGGTTTGCCAAGCGTAACGTTTTTGCATTGAAGGGCCATGAGGATACAATGAGCGGCGGTTACAACCCACGAGGGCGCGATGAGCGTTCCTCCACAAAATGGATATGCCCCAAATGCAGAATAGTAAATTCCAACCTATTGACATAAAAAGAAGTACTGCAATGCCTCTATATTGAACATGTTAACCCAACTTGTATAATATTTTACTGAGGCTATTGGGTAGTAGTGGTCAGTATTTTGCGGTAATTGACAATTTCTAGAGCTGTAAATTTCAGGAAAGACGTCCCAATTTAAGGGCAACCTCAATAGTCCAGACTGTCACACGGTTATTGGAAATAAGGACTTGTTGCGTTTTTAGGGTTTACAAACTTGTAATTAGTTTAAGCAGGTTGAGCTTGTGAGGGGCCGCGAGTATGCTAGACGAGCCTATTTTTGTGGACTATTCTGATACATTTGGAAAGTGAGGTCGAGTACACAATTGTACAGGACAAATTCTCTGCTTACTTACGTGCCAGGGCCAACTGTGAATTTTAGATTCCGTCTTTAGTCGTTCATGTTTGTCAGCTGGCGGTTGTAGTCCTGCAGGTATTCCACAACTCACAGGGAGTCCATTTTCCAGAACTTCACCTTGGCCTAGCAAGAAAAACGTTTGAGCATATGAATTTAAAATGACAAGGCAGTTTCTTTGCAGATTTCAACACTACAAGAAGCTCGGACAAGTTAATTTTACGGACAGATTTGTAAGGAAGCTGGTTGTTCCAAAGAGCTCCCGTTAAAAATATCGTAATTATGACAGTCAATTTCTGCATCCTGTGCATCCGTTTTCATCTACCTGGTTTTTGTTCATGGGCTGCGCATGCTTGTTTCTTGTTCCGCCTCTGGAGTCGGTGCTCGCTTAGGCAAGTCCCGCGTGGTTTAGCGCTAAAGTTGCAAGTAAATGGGATTTTACAACTACTGATTCTGAGAGTTGTCATCCTTCTTAATAACATGTCTGTTGCCTAGGCTATTCAAGGTAAGTTCTCAGGCTTCCCAGGACATGTCATTGAAGCACAGAAGTGGGAAAAACGGATGGAATTGAACAAGTTAACAACGGTCAACGACAGTATGATGTCGTCAGGATTGAGAAGATGGTTGGAAAGCAAGTTCAATGATCGTGCCAGAACATCAGCTGACGTTTTCAAATTCGAATACTTCATTGTGAATGGAAAACGGCCTCCTAGTTGCGTCTGCTTGCTCGGCCTTAACATCATAACCTGAAAGCATCTGTCTAAGTGTTTAAGTAAATCCCAGAAAAAAAGGGATCTCAAACCACTGAGTGCTGCCTGTCGAAGTAGATATTGTTAAAAGGACACCGAACAGCCTAAATACGCAGCTAATACATGGTTCCCAACCTCAATGACGCAGTGTTGTTCTCGCGCTTAGTCGTTGTAGTAAGGTACACCCAGGACGGTAGAAACAAACTAATAGTGATGCATCAAGACCCATAATGATGCGCTTAGCTGGAAAAGGCAGTCCGCCGACTCATTGACTGCCAAAAATGCGTCGAAATATGTTCCTAGAAAACGAGAAATAACTTCTCCGTAGACGCTTGGGGGAACATAAGAAAGTGACTCGGTTGTTGATTTCGTCCAATATTAGTAGTTTTATTGCTGAGATTGGATCATACTAGCGTGAAACCAAAACGGATGTAGTCTAGTTAGTTTGCGAAAAAATCGTGAATTAAATTCCCTTCATGAAACCCCTCGTTTTCGAATAACGTTCTATAGCACGGGGCACTATGCTCCGCATATCACCGTGCACCCACAATTTTCCATCATGCGCTACTGTAGTTATCAGGCTGCAGTTGTAAGAATGAAGGCTTTGCTCAGTGAGTGTTTTCTCGCTCGACATTAACTGCGTCCAGTTTTGCCGCAAATGCTTTTTACATTTGACTTACTTTATGCAAAACCGACTGAATAGGGGAGGTGCATGAAGAACATTAAATTTATTCGAAACATATTCTCAAGAAGGTGGATATTGAACGGATGTACCTTTAGCCGGTTCACGTGTCTCCCAGCGAGTCGGTTCGTCCTCATTACCCGAACCGTTATCATCAGTATACCTTGACTGTTGCTATCCCATCTTTAATTTTTTCAGACGAAAATACCTGAGGCGGTAAAACGTATGGTGAAAATTCATGTCCCGTTCGAGGAAGCGCCTTAAATGAGAGCTTGCATAGCTTCCCCAATCTTCAATAAACTAGCACTATCAGTCTAAAAGCCCTCTGTATATTAAACATTGTCGAGTTGTACCTAAGTGGGCCAGCCCAAAATGTGACGAAATAAATGCCGAAATATAGGACATTACGAGTTTACTGTAGGACCTAATATGCGCATAAATTATGGCAGATCGCTGGCATTTACAATGGAATGAATCACTGATTCTGTAAGTTCATTTCCTTTAGCCTAATCCATCGTGCGTTACGACACAAGGGGAAGCAGTACTTTATACCTGATCTATGTTTTTGCTCGCTGACACTTAACCAACTACCTGTGAACGTTGCTATACATTCCCAAAACCAAGGCATTTGCATAGCGATCTATATAAGGTAGACCAATTCATTATGGCCATCCCCCATTCGATTGTCAATTTGGTGATTATGAGAAAGCAACTGATAATAAATGTTAAAGTAACATGGCTGGATTTATCAGTGGTTGGTTTTGGATAATAGAATACTGACCAGTTTGTAAAGTCGATATTAGTTCGGTCGAAAACCCGTTTCGAATGCACACCGCTGTCGTGAATGTTCGCTTGTGATTACCCACAAAGACGGTGTCTGATCGCGGACCCTGTCTCCGTAAGCGAGTGCAGGTGTTTTCAAGTGACACGCTCACCCTCCGATAGCAGTAGGAATTATCGGTTTTCGAAGTTGATAATTTACACCCGAAATGCTCAAGTATTCAGCACTACATTGCAAATCATCAGCAGCACCTTATATGTCGGACGTTTCCCCTTTCTGTTCGTGAACACAGATTGCGTTTTGAAACTTGTCATGCATTCAAATCATCATCCACATTTCTACATGCCTTCCATTTCGTTCTCGCATCCATTCCTAATTTAAACCTTTGTCTGCAGTATTGTGATGGAGCATGAAGTCTGCACAATCCGTAGTCTGTTTAGGAAGAGAAGCGAGGTCGGCTCAAACAGCATTTTGGTGACTGCCTTTGGAGGTGGATAAATCACAACACTGCATGTCCTATACCAGTGATTACCGATTCGCAAAAAAATATTATAACGGGGTCAGTGTTTGGTCGCTTGCAAATTTAAAACATGCTGTAGCTCAATTTTATTATTTTATTGCCATTTTCCGGTCAGAAATATTTACTTATTGAAGAATACGGAGAAATATGTGCAACATAGTTTGTGATGAAACAACGTTTGGCATAGCGCAGTCCGCCGTAAGGCGTTTGCGCGGGCCAATCCGAGTTCTTTAATTGGCGCCTAGAACGGTGTTTTTGATCCATTCGAACACATGGCCAGTTGATGAAGCCACGTAGTACGTTCCGAAGCAACGTGGAGGTGCGAAGGAAGCTACGCCGTAGACTGTCCATCTGCCATCGTTTGCCGGACAGTGCAATCCACCCCCACTGTCGCCGACACAAGAAGTCTAAATTTGCAAAAAAACATAGGATACATTTTGTTCTATGTGACCTTTCTATGTAACGTAAAATTACTTCTTACCACAGGCCCCTGCATAGTGCAAATGTGCTCTTTTTTGTTAACTGACGCGAAGGCGCTTTCGCAGCCGGACATATGTGTGATTGATGCCGGTTTTTCCATCAGTTTTTGTGGTTGGTTTGAGGAGGGTTCGCCTGGAGGATTAGGAATCAGTCCCCAGCCGGCAACATAGCAGGTGTGTCCGTTGTTGAATTTTTCTTTTTGGGGCACGCATGCAAATCCCACATGGCGCGCTTTGCAAACAAACCGGTTTTAAATTAGTCGGTTTAAATACAAATCATTCAAGTTTTAACAAAGCTTTGGACAGCGTTTAAATTTCACAACCTCCTTAGATCTACCATTTGACTTACAAGACTTACAAGACTCGGTAATTTGGGGTAAAAGGCTCCACATGGTGCAAAGTTATGCAGGCTTTTTAACAAAAGGGTTCTTGCATAAAATGTGTCATATTTCTGCCCGAATTTTGCAGAGCAGTCTTGAAGTTAGGTCACTTGAGTGCGACTCGTATTGAATGCATTTATTTCACCTCATGACAAAAGTACTAATGTAAAAACTTACATCGGTTGACATCCCGATCCATTTTTAGAAGTGCGATGTCGATGCTTTTTTTTGTCCCATCCACAGGAAATTTCGGATGAATGACCACGTGCCTTACTCGGACATTGTAACCTTGACCATCCTGCTCTTTGAAATCATGAGCTCCTATAAGAACGGCCATAGTGTGGCCTGTAACATCGTCAAACGAAAAGGGTTTGCCAAGCGTAACGTTTTTGCATTGAAGGGCCATGAGGATACAATGAGCGGCGGTTACAACCCACGAGGGCGCGATGAGCGTTCCTCCACAAAATGGATATGCCCCAAATGCAGAATAGTAAATTCCAACCTATTGACATAAAAAGAAGTACTGCAATGCCTCTATATTGAACATGTTAACCCAACTTGTATAATATTTTACTGAGGCTATTGGGTAGTAGTGGTCAGTATTTTGCGGTAATTGACAATTTCTAGAGCTGTAAATTTCAGGAAAGACGTCCCAATTTAAGGGCAACCTCAATAGTCCAGACTGTCACACGGTTATTGGAAATAAGGACTTGTTGCGTTTTTAGGGTTTACAAACTTGTAATTAGTTTAAGCAGGTTGAGCTTGTGAGGGGCCGCGAGTATGCTAGACGAGCCTATTTTTGTGGACTATTCTGATACATTTGGAAAGTGAGGTCGAGTACACAATTGTACAGGACAAATTCTCTGCTTACTTACGTGCCAGGGCCAACTGTGAATTTTAGATTCCGTCTTTAGTCGTTCATGTTTGTCAGCTGGCGGTTGTGGTCCTGCAGGTATTCCACAACTCACAGGGAGTCCATTTTCCAGAACTTCACCTTGGCCTAGCAAGAAAAACGTTTGAGCATATGAATTTAAAATGACAAGGCAGTTTCTTTGCAGATTTCAACACAAAAACGTGCTCGAACAAGGTTTTTCTACGGACAGGTTTTTAAGCCAGCTGGCTGTTCCAAAAGGCTTCCGTTATAATTATCGTAATTATGCTAAAGACAAGGCGAATACGTGTTCCGAAAACGAGATATTTAATTGGTCGCCGGTGAACATCAAATTTTACCTTGTACGGTGATCCAAATGATGGATGTCAGAAAGATACCCACGGCAAGCCACATGTGAAGATGCTGCTTCATATTAAACTTTAAATAGACACGTAGGGACAAAGAGTGCGATCTTGTGCAAGCAGTTTTAACACGCCCTCTTATACAGTAGATTGTTTTATCGATTACGAAATGCACCAATGGGACGAAACAAAACAGTCCATGCGTCTGAGGCCAATAAAGCAAGGTAACCGCCTATTTTTCAGATATGGTCATTGTGAGATTACGTCAATGTGAACCAAAGAATCAATCATTGGTGACATTTCATAATTTTATGCTCGTTGTAAACGCAACCTGAGGCCGGTTCATACCACGAGCTTAGATTTTCAAAATGCACATTCCTGTCTATAGTGACAAAGTCAAATTTCGTCATATCACAGT
>CACRXP010001738.1:3498-34020 GCA_902702965.1 Spirometra erinaceieuropaei
AAACCAGACGGGGGTCATGTCTTACGAGCAATCGAGACGAGATAGGGGTCAAGCCGATAAAGCCATGTTAAGAACCACGGGAAGCTATAAGACAACGGGGCGTTGGACGTTACGACCATGCATGCGGTTGCCATTGTTGGCAATCAAGTAATTTTTGATGCTGTGGTCGTTGCACTCGATAAGCCCGTTCTCTGGATGGCAGAGCATAGTGTGTACAATTGTAAACGCCCAGGCCACAGACCCCTTGGAAGGATGAAGTTAAAGTTCGCACCAGAGTCAAAGTGCACACCACGGAATCGCACCACAGACACCCACTCACGGGTAATGACGGTAAAAAGCGGGTTTGCGCATTGGCGAAGTAATGAGGCCATCTTGGTCCATTTTGTTAAGTAGTTAGCCACCACCAGGCTGTAAATGAAGTTACGGGCGGTGATTGGTAGAGGTTCCCTGATATGCAGACAAACTCTTTCGACCAGGTATTTAATGGTCATTGGTTGTGTGGAAGCACGTGGCGAAGAGGCGGTGGATTTTAAGAACGCACAGAAAGGGTATTGCCGGCAGAAGAGGGCGACAGTTGGGGAGGGCGAGATGCGCTGAAAAAGTGCCCTTTCACGATGACTAACGCCCGGCCGCAGTCAGGATCCACTGGAACTCGCGCTTCTTTTCTATTAGTTTATAGAGAGAAACAGTGGATTCTGCAACCTTATTTTGGGCTAAATGTATTTGCTGCTTATAGAATGCTGTTAACTGATATGTTTGGTCGTCCACTCTGAAGAACCTTGTGGATAGACGGAAGTACACATTTAGTCGTTTACACGGAACGTCCGAGAACGCTCAATAGAGCGTGCGTGCAACCTCTACATCGTTCAGCGTGCAGGTACCATTACTATCTCCGAGCTTTCTTTCTCATGCCTGTGGATGTGATCGTGTGAGCGTGTTTTCATTTGGACTCCAACCGAATTAACTAGTCTGTTCTCATATCAGTTAGGACTCCGCACATTAGTTTGGGATTTATTTCTAGTCCTTGAGTACCTATGGCAATTCACCGTCGGACTTCATCTTACATATTTTCATAGGAACTTTCTTGTCTCTGTAATGTACAGTTGTATTTTTGGCGAAACCCACGGACAGACACTATTAAACCATCTAAACACTATGGATAGATGAAAATCCACGGCGACTGTGTTCTGTTTGGTAGGAGCCCACGCCGCTTCTACAACTGACATCTGTTTGTAGGCTTAATCTAAGTGGCGTAATCAGGAACCAGTATTTTTAAAGGCTTGAGCGGTAGCGAGTCAGTGGAACGTAATGAAATTGCGATGCTGGCGGTGCCAGTGGATTATTGTTAACGTTATCATGAAAATGGCATTGATTTATTTGAATTAAAGGCAACGGTAGGTAGTGTAATTGGCGAACACGTCGCAAAGGGACATTGCGGTTATCAGGAGAGTTGCCATGAAAAGAATGCACCAGAGAGCGGCTGGGTTTTGTCTAAAGGCCCTTACATTTCATCCCTATCCGGATATCATTCAACGTGGTTATGGCACCACAACGTTTCAACGCAGGTATAAAGTTAACAGAACATTGCGAGTTAGACCAATTATACTGCAGTATAATTGGTCTAGACCTCTACAGTTGTACACCCCTCCTTATGATATGTTCACGAATTTCATTCAAATGGTACAACACAATTGTGTACTCCCGCCCATCATATTGGCAAAAACGACACGCAGACACATCAAGTGTGACAACGCTCGAATCTGAAAGCTGCAATACGGTTTTTAACGAGGCCGCCAACTTAGTGCATGTGACCAGGTGATCGGCCAATGGCGACGGGGAGCGTGCCAGCCACGACTACATCGGTTTACGATCTTCACGTCGTTTTTCCCGCCGAAATTTCGATCTAATGAAATCTGACAAGTGCTTTTCATAACTTCCCCACCCAGATAATCATCCGCTTTTTTGAGTCTATTCACCTATATTTGATTTTCGTTTTCTAACTCACGTTGATAATGCGGCAGTGCGCTATTTTTCTAAATATACTGTAGAACTGAGGTGCTGAGGTTTACTTCACTATCCAGGAGTGAGTTTAAGAATTCTATCGCTTTCTAAATTAGGTCATCAGACACGCAGTGCGTTTATTTTAACTCAAACTTAGCCTAAATCAGTTGATCATCAGGCAATCCGCTGCACATACACACTTCCGAGTACAGTTACAAACCTCTTGTGAGATTGCTTAGTTCCAGCCACGGCATTCTGCCTGTCGCTGTATAACTAAAAAAGGCAGCCTTTTTTTAATTAAAATAAGGTCAAACGTAGCTTCCGTTCTGCCCCTCTTCAAATATATCCCAAATAATATTTTGGATCCTAATGAGGCAATTGAAGTGATCAAAGCCTTCCGCCTTCGAAAACGGATAGAAAATCTATCAGAATCGACACGTCCCCAGCCTCTCAAAGTTGTGCTAGCCTGCAGCGACCTTCCCAGGCTCACTTCTTCTAGGCGATTTAGGATTAAAGGCTCCAACCCAGGTGTTTTTTCAAACAGACTACTCTCCAGGGGAACGACTGAAGAGCCAACAAGTTCTGGAACTACAAAAGAGGCTCAGCGGGGGGGGGGGGTACAATTGAGTTATATACAACAATCAAGTAAGGCATCGTCTGTCATCTTTCCTTTGGACAGGCCCGATCCGAATGGCAGATTAAAGGAAGGTGCTAACCAAATGTAACCAGATCTTCCATCAAGCGGAAATTAAACTCCTTGCATACCAGCGTGCAGAGTTTGCTATCAAAGTTCGACGAGCTGAAGATCCACCTCTGAGATCTATCCCCTGACGTAATCCCTTTCACAGTTACTTGGTTGATCCAACACGTTGACGACCGTGAGTTAGCCTTGCCTTGCTACCAGCTGTTTAGAAGGACAGGGAAGGGCGTCAGGGAGGAGGTGTAATCATGTACGTGAAATATGGGTCAAAAGTGATAAATTTTCGTGTACTAACAGTGTAGCGGCCGAGGACGTCAAGGGTAGCACACACCGGAATAAAGAAACGCCGAGAAGAGATCCTGACGGAGGTTGACCTGAACAGAACTGCTAACACCTCTCGAAACTCGTTCACACGCAGGAGAAGAGGGTACGTCGAGTATGGATATAGTGTAATGGAACAACTGATATGAAGAATGTATATAATAAATGTTAATGTACACGAGCGACGAGGAACAGTAAATAGGTGACCTGTCTGGATGGATAGACGACCCTGCGTACTAGCTAAACAGCCGATGGCGATGCAGCGCTGTGCGCAACTGCAGGGAAGGGCCGGGGGAGCCGACATTGAGTGAGAGAGCGAGAGAGAGTCGAGAGCGGCGGTTCGTTGCGGGAGGGGGGTCGGCGGTAACGGGAGGAAGGGACACCGGCCGTCTTCGCCAGCACGCAGTTACGCCATCTCCATCCTAGGTCCGCGCGCCAAAAGTGTCACGACATTCAAACAACTCTGTTCAAGTCCAGGGGCGTTACAACAGTCTATCGACCGACGAAACTAGACAACATCGTCAACTCTCTCTTGCTGGATGAACTCGAAATGTTTGCTACGCAGCCGGATATCTTGATAGCAGGTGACTTTAACGCGCCTCACATTGACTGGAGCTCGACCCACGCAAATAGCTCAGAACAGACCTGCGATGGGAGTTTTGTGAACACGACAGTGCAGCTATTTCTCACTCAACACGTCACGTTTCCATCTAGAGTACGCGAAGACCAGCAAGCCGGCTGCCTTGATCTTGTACTTACAAAGTCACCAGACAGCACTGATGAGGTGTCAAAGAAATCGAGTCCAGTGCCTTATAAAAAGAGAATTTTAACAGGATCTGCTTAACCGTTCCGCGGAGAACCCTAAACTGTTCTACAGTTACATAAAACACATCATGCGTAACAAGGACTTCATACCATTGTTAAGGACTGCTGAAGGCGAAAATCTTACTGAAAATAGAGCGAAAGCTGATCATCATTCCGAGTTTTTTTCAGTCTGTTTTTAGTAGTGAAACTCGCTTCGACCCTTTGATTAGTGACTTCGAAGACACTACAGTTATGCAGACCGTTCAGTTCACTGAGCGCATGGTTCTGATGAAGCCAATGTAGTTAGAGGAATCAACATCGTCATGTCCTTATCTAGATTCCGGCGAAGATTATGAAGGAACTCGCCGGTGAGTTGAATAAACCACTCTCTATGCTTTTCCATGCTTCCTTCAAGGCAGGAAATCTGTCAGCCGGCTGGAAATCGACTTGGATTACGCCACTGTATAAGGGCGGGAGTCGGGTATCTGCAAACAATTACAGACCGGCCAGCCTCCCCTCCATTCGCTGCAAGATTATGGAGAAAATAACTAAGAAACAATCAATGCAGCCTCTTGGACAATACTACCTACTTTTCGATTTCCGGCATTGATTCTGCAAAGGCAGGTCATGTGTGACAGACCCACTCTACCGTCTGGAACACTGGTCTCTGGCTGTTTATAAAGGGCATATAGTGCATGCGGTCTATATCGACTTCAAGAAGGCCTTCGACAGTGTGCCTCACTACCAGGTTCTGTACAAACTCAGCCGTATAGAAGTGCGAGGTAAGCTTCTGATGTAGATTCGAAGTTTTTTACTCGGCCGCTCTCAGTCTGTCCACGTCAGTGACCAGCAGTCCGCGGAAATTGCCTTTAGGAGTAATGTTCTTAAAGGCTCCATCCTTGGCCCTAAAATGTTCATTATTTACGTCAACGACTGTGCAGGCGAACTCGATTTCGATGTCGCAATGTTTGTTGATGACATAAAGATCTGGAGTACCATACGAAATTAAGTTGACGATGCGCAGCTGGTCCATTCTACACCTCGTCAAGCGGACGTTCTCTCCTTTTGATGAAGACTACTTCGTCAAGGTCTTTCGAACTTTTGTGCGGCCGCATTTGGAGTTTGCTATTTAAGCATAGAGACCCTGGAACGCTAAAGACATCGGCATACTCGAAAAAGATAAACGGCGAGCAACGAAACTTGTAACTGAACAGTGGTCACTACCCAACGAAAAGCGAATAGCTAATTGTGGTCTCAGATTTCCGTTGGTCCTTATTCAAAGTCATGGAGGAATTTGCCCGAGAAGGATGAGGAAAATAACGGTTAAGTCGAGTCAACATTCCGACAAAGGCACAGTCTTCTCTTAAAAGTATTTAGATTACCCGATGGTCTTATATCGATTGGAAGGTAATTTCAAACGAAAATATACCTGCAAGCGAAGAAAAGGGAGTATTTAGAGGTGGAGGAAGCGGAAGGAGGTGTGATTAGAGAAGAATTATAGAGATTGTATGGGCGACTAGCAGGGGTAAGGGCTGAACTCCAAAGAAGATTTGTACCACTGTTAATGCGAAAGTGAGACCAAAGCCAGCTTCTAGTTTCCAGACCTCTAAAATGTTTGAGTTAGTGAGCTGGCATCTATTTAAGCAGGAATTATCTGCATGTATCGTACTTAAGATTTGGCTGGTAAAATTTTCTTAACCAGTTTTGATCTTAGAACGGCTAGCCTCATCCATTAAATCAGAGAATAGGCAGTAATTTTTAAGAACCGAAAAAAGGAACATTTAATGAAATCAGGAGGGCAGAAATTACGAAAGACGCAGCCACAAATCTGGCGAGCTTTGGTCACCAGAGGGTTGCCGAAAATTCAGCCAAGGCTATACCTTTTATCCAAAGGTGCTTTAAAAACCTGACGAAAGGATCTTTGTTGCCCAACTTTCAGTCAATCGCATCACGAACAGTCCTCACTGGTTTAGTCCTTCTGAATAGTCCCTCTGCATGGAAGTCCTGGAAACAGTTCCGTGGCAATCAATTGGCATAGAGAGCTTGCTATATCGTCTACCAAATTTGGAGTGCATTGTAACACCCAATCTGCCTGTATTCCAACAGAGATTACCCTCAGTCACACCGAAGCATTCAGAGTAGTTTGCAAACTATAAAATTTTGACTATGCTCTTCCCGTTTACTCAGTCACTCGCATAATCGGCAAGACCATCTGTGTTAATGTTACATGCCTTGATCGAAGGTCTGACTTAAGCAGGACGTCGTGCTTAACGGGTCGGTAAAACACTAAGTAAGCTAGCGGAGGATGTGTGGTTTGCGTAAGACCCCTAACTCGTAAATTTTTCTAGGTCTTTCGTTAAGAAAAAATGTCAATTTGCCTAGTTGATACGGTAGACGATTACATCGCCTTTATTCTTTGTATCGTTCACTTTCACAGCAGACCTCTAGTTCACTTCATTTTGCCGAGGGAATGGCAATAGAGAGCCTATGGTAAAGCAACTCCGGCACATGTTGCAATGCTCAGACTTTTGTGACTACTGGTGCTTGTGCACCAATAACAGTCTGGTTCTCGGTCAATGCTACCTGTCCAAACTGGTCATCATCTTCAAGGCCATCTCAGACATCACCTTGCTGAAGGCGTTGGACGACTGACCCGCTGACTCGCACTTGCGGACGCCGCTCCTGCGGAGTCGGGCGAACCCTACTCCGACTGTAAACTCCGACCAACCACTTTTCTAGTAGTATTGTACAGAATACAACTGGTATCCCACTTCTTCTCTTCGTGTTTGGAATTGGGCCTGATGGGCGTAGTGATTAGGGTCACAATGCAGCTTAGGTCGCAGTAACAAGCCCTTGAGCACCCTATTTACAGCATAAAACGCTGAATTGCATGCAGAGGAAGCAAAAGCTCAGGATAAGGACAAGTAAGGTCTGTGAATATTTGAATATTAATCTCATTGGAGAAGCTTCAGTCCTCACTACTTAAGCTCATTAGCAAACATGAGAGTTAAAGCTTTTTCGAGGCTTTAGGCTACTTATACTTAGGGAATAGAGCTTTCACTCCCGAGTTCTCTATTTATATCCAAAGATGGCAATAGAATCAATTTTTTACAGCAGTAATTCTCACAATTGTACAGCTATCGGTATAAGTGGGCCAGGCGCGAACTGCGACAGTTCGACCGTCGTTCCCGACAATGTCCACTGTGTGCTCCACAGCAAGGTGCAGCAGACACGGGGAATGATGACTTGCCCAGCAGTTACCGCACTCCATCCTCCTCCCCTCACCTGGACCCGGTGTCAAAACAGAGTCCAGAAGGCTGGAGGCGGGGGAAGGCGCAGGTGGGTGGCACGGTCGAATCCGCACCTTGGCGCTCCACTTCACATCCCCTGGCCCACACAGCAAATGACCAACAACAAAAGAGGGGCTGGCGCAGCCGGAGCCGCACCTGGGCGTGCCTCCACTCCCGGCACGAATCATACGAAGTGTGTGTCACAAGAGGCCACATTAAGAAGGAACCATTGCAGCCTCACTCTCAAACCACCAGTCGGCCGCTCCCCACAAACACACAACACTGTGCCGACTGCGAGGTTCAAATTATCCCGTCACTTGGCAACCTTCCAGTTCACGTCTTTTAGCGCTCCTTGATAGTTTCAAGCACGCCTGATTGTTGATAGTGAGGAAAGTGCGCTGAGTCGTCGACCTCACTCTCCCTTCCCATTCCCATGCCCCAACCACCGTCCGAGTCGGTCAGTTGACAGGTGCGGCGAATGGGAGCGGTGGCTGACATAACTGGTGACCCTGTCTGCGCGCACTAAATGCACGGCCTGGCCCTCCTAAGACAGACACCAGAACTCCACACAACGGTTCGCCACTCTACACAAAGACACACACACACAACTGAGCAGGTTGGGCTGAGTTGGGGCGTCAGTCAGCAGCCTTCCAAGCCACAGCGCTTGACGCACCGCTATAATCTCAGACTCGAATCACACATGCAGCAGATGGATCGGATGGGGATGGAACCGAGACGCACATTCCCCTTTTGCGTGGGAGGTGGCAATTCGATGCTGGTGACGGGTGATGATGTTGTGTGATGCAGGTGTTGGTGGGGGAAGGTGTGCTGGTGTGGTATAGTGGACGGTTGTCTGCAGCAGGCTATCGTGAATGCGCATGTGGCCTAGTATGCCCATGAGGTGGATGAACGTGCGGGTGCAATAAGGGCAGCTGAGGTGGATGAGTCGCGTGTAGGTTAGTGCTGCAGGTACTGGTTCGCCAGTCTCTGTATGACCAACCAGGCGCGAACTACCGCCACTGACACAATCGCGATGACATGTATAGTAGTCTCTCAGCCAACCAGTGTATAATTTGCACTTAGAGGTTTCAACAGTTCGTTTGAAAGGGCCACCATACCATGGAGTCCGTCCCATTTTCCAAGTGAGACTGAACGAATGCCCAGTAGGTCACTCCGAACAGTTCCTTATCAATCCGCACAAGTCCTCGTCTCAGCGCAAATAGCACGTGCGTCGCACATTTAGCTACCTTTAGACACTATGTTGATGGTATAGGTGAGGAGGTTATTAGAACACCGAGGTCCATCTGTTCCTCAACATTTGAAAGGGACCGTCCAATCAAGGAGGTATCGGAAGGAGTGGTCCTTCTGGTACGGGGTCTTAGGACCACACACTTACCAGCTTTTAAATCTAACAGCCACAGTTAAGACCAGCTGCTGAGTCCGCCGAAGGTCTCTTGAGGCGCGCGTCTGTCTGCGTCAGAGCTTATGGCTTCTCAGAGTTTGACATTGTCAGAAAACATGACAGCGCAGCGATTGAGGTCGTTGACACAGTCGTCGATGTAGACTAGGAAGAGCAACTGCCCTAAGACCAGGCCCAGTGGGATACCGCTTAGAGCAGGGGTAAAGGTTGACTTTTGAGGCATCAACGCACACGGTTTGCGATCTTGTAAGAAAATCTCCCATCCATGTCAGCAGTTTTCTTTTTATTCCAATTTCATATAGATTGTAAATAAGATAGATTGTAGACGACGAAAGACAGAATTCTAGTATCAAATGAACGTTGAAGAATCACTGACATAGGTACCGCAAGTTCAGTGACAATTCACTCAATAAGTCTGGCCAGAATCTTGTATGTACGAGGGGACCTTAATTCTTTCAATGCCTCCAATCATCTTCGGATGAAATTATCGAGGACGGGGGTATTGTTTGTGTTTGGTGTTGCGGGCCGATTGGGAAAACTGTGAGATTTATTCCGACTCCTCTCTGTCACCAGCACGTTCGACATCCTCAGTAGTCTTTATCAACGGGTTTGGGTAGCTTTTCCGCACACTTCTTTTGACGTAGCCGCAGAGTACTTTGGAATCCTACGTTGCTATCTGCAGTAAATTCTCTCCGAAGTCACGACATTTCTACGTGTCTAATACTGATTGGAAGCTTCTACTAGTTCTTTTAGTATAATATTTTCCTCATAGTTGGTGTTTTCTGCAAATTTCTTTTTTCAGCTTGCTCGTTACACAAACAGAAATTTTTGTTCTGATTCACATTCTTTAATGGGTAGTCGTAGTTAATTATCTGTAGAAGGGTCTTTTAGAACGAATTCCTGTTTCCGCCGGCATTATCTGTGAAGATTTCGCCACAGTCGAGGTCCGATAAACTTGCTCTCGAATGTTTAAGGTTACCTCGCAACTGTTACACCATTTTGGTTTGGAATGCGTGAAACTGAAAGCAACGGGTGATTCCACATAAGCACTACAGGTTTACGTCCATTAATACTGCTCTGTTTTTGGCTAATCCTGCCTCAGTCACTCATAAACCTGATCACCATCTAGGGTCAGAAGCACAAGCATTTGCATGAGAAAAACGCATATGGTTCACAGGCGGCGCTATTTCATCGAACCGAAGTTTATCAGTACCTCGGTAACTGGCATTCTCGATGGCTGCCAACGGGCGGGCGTGTTTATTTATGCGGGAATCGGCGCACATCGGTCCCTTGGCTTCCTAGAGCA
Organism: Spirometra erinaceieuropaei; assembly: GCA_902702965.1. Classification (NCBI taxonomy): domain Eukaryota; kingdom Metazoa; phylum Platyhelminthes; class Cestoda; order Diphyllobothriidea; family Diphyllobothriidae; genus Spirometra; species Spirometra erinaceieuropaei. The sequence goes on from CACRXP010001738.1 coordinate 13,341, forward strand.
AACAAGCTCCGAGTTCGGAGTGGTAGATGGTTGTTTGCTCTTGAAATCAGCCATCCACAATGGAAAACCGAACGCACGGCGTAATAAAGACCATGATAATGCGGAAAATCGGCACTCTTTGACAAAGCGAGATAAACGCTTTCGCGTTTGTTTTCGAATGCAATTCACTGAGACGCATTGTGCTGTCTATTCTGTTGTAAAAAACTGATGGAACTTTTAAGGCGATTTCATGCGGGGGACTACTTGTTTCCTCGTTGACGCCCATAGCACTGACCTCAGCCAGTAGTATTGATCTTGTATGCGGATCCACCATTTTCCCGGCTTCGCAATTTCCTTGATAGCAATGTAATTTGCTGTCGGTGAAAGCATTGGCAGTATTGTAACGGACCTTGTGGTGCTAGGACACTGTCTGCCAGGAACGAGCACCCCCTCCCCCCGGTAAAACGATCCCACTGCCTGGGACAGACACTGGCCCAGGCGACCATAGCCAATCAGCAGCCAGTCAACGGCAGGGAACCAGCAGCCAACGTTGCCGTACCTGCCATTATTTGGGATCTGCTTTTATGAGAGGGAATTTTAAACAATTAGGAAATTCGGAATTCGCTTTGCAACGCACGGTTTGTCGTACTGTGGGCTAGATCCACGCCAAATATTGACGCACAATGTACTTTAACACTAGGAAGACGCCTGTCACGGGTAAGTGGCCTGACTGCAAGCGTCCACTGGGTCCGTTTACTGGGAAAGGCGACGGCAAATATTAAAAAATCCTGCGGGACATGCCTCCTTGAGGAATAACTGGCCCTCCTGCGTAGCCTGCTGGTTTAGGTCCCACGAGTAAAAAGGACATGTAGCCGGCGCGCACCCCCTCCCCACGCCATTCGCATCTGAATCGATGTGGAAATACAGTGTGTTAAATAGCGTAAACCCAAACAAGCGCAGAGGTGTGAATGTCAGCAAACTTCATGCACGCCAATATGCTAGATTCGCGTTAAACGAAAATAGCCTTCGTATGTACAGTAGGTGGGCTAACTCCGTAAGTGTCAACAGAAATTCCGAAATGCGTTTTCGTTTCGAAAAGATTAATTAAATAGGGTTGTAATACCAATCCTCATGCAGCAGAATTCTATAATAATTCAGATACTTCAGGATGCCAGCTTTCGAGCAAACTTCTTTTCGGCTACATGCAGGAACTACACTCTGTAAAAATGACTACTTAAGTAGCATGCATTTTCTCATTGATTTTCGACGCCCCTATAAATTCAATTATACGACCGGTGCCAAATAAGCGGCCACAGGTCTTCCATTACGCCTACCTTACGTACTATTGTTTGTTCAGTAGGTGTGCTTGTGGTATTTTTTTTTGCCGCGGCGGCAAAAAAAAATAAAGGCCTTCCGCAATCACTCACTTGCTGTCTCATAAGGGTTTATCGACGAGACTTAGTGGACCTCATTGCATTATTCTACGTCGGTTAACATGTTCACCTAACCAGCCTCCAGGGTGGTCGATCAGCAGCAATCCTTATCGTGCGATGATGGCTCCGTTACTACTGCTAGAGATATCCGCCCATCCCACAGACAACGTCCGTTCAACTCTTCCATTAGTGATCCATAGGCACCCATCAGCTAACGCAGACCTCTCGTTGAACTTTACTCAACTGCGTATCACACCTCTCATTCCGGAGGCTTAGAGGCAAAGTAAGAAGGCACAATGGCCTAACAAAAGCAACATTTACTCCGAATTAGGAAACGGAACAATACAAAAGACATACTTCTTAGTACGGAAATTCGTCCCCGACTGCCTTGGTTAGCCGGCATGACACATCAGTAACATTCAATACTTAGGTGTACTGCAAAAGGGCATGCGTCGATGATTGGCTCTCCTCATTAGACAGCTCCCTCTTTGACCAGCCGGTAACGGTCACAGGCACTGTAGGTAGGCATGGAGAGTAAGTGGACGAAGTACAGAGTCATATCTTCCAGTCTTCCGTCTGCACCTTCGTTGGTTAGTTTCTCCAATCGTCGATGGTTGCCTCTCCTCAATCGACAGCTGCCTCTTTGACCGGCCGGTAACAGCCACAGGCACTGTAGGTAGGCATGGAGAGTAAGTGGACGAAGTACAGAGTATTAACTTCCAGTCTTCCGTCTGTGCGTTCGTTGGTTAGTTTCTCCAATCGTCGACGGTTGGCTCTCCTCAATCGACAGCTCCCTCATTCACCGGCCGGTAACGGCCACAGGCACTGTAGGTAGGCATGGAGAGTAAGTGGACGAAGTACAGAGTCTTACCTTCCAGTCTTCCGTCCGCGCCTTCGTTGGTTAGCTTCTCGAATCGCCGGTGGTTGGCTCTCCTCAATCGACAGCTCCCTCTTTGACCGGCCGGTAACGGACACAGGCACTGTAGGTAGGCATGGAGAGTAAGTGGACGAAGTACAGAGTCTAACCTTCGAGTCTTCCGTCTGCGCCTTCGATGGTTAGTTTCTCCAATCGCCGATGGTTGCCTCTCCTAAAACGACAGCTCCCTCTTTGACCGGCAGGTAACGGCCACAGGCAATGTAGGTAGGCATGGAGAGTAAGTGGACGAAGTACAGAGTCTTACCTTCCAGTCTTCCGTCTGCGCCTTCGATGGTTAGTTTCTCCAATCGCAGATGGTTGCCTCTCCTAAAACGACAGCTCCCTCCTTGACCGGCCGGTAACGGCCACAGGCACTGTAGGTAGGCATAGAGAGTAAATGGACGACGTACAAAGTCATGCCTTATAGTCTTTCTTCTGCGCGTTCGTTGGTTAGCTTCGCCAATCGTCGATGGTTGGCTCACCTAAAACGACAGCTCCCTCTTTGACCGGCCGGTAACAGCCACAGGCACTGTAGGTAGGCATGGAGAGTAAGTGGACGAAGTATAAAGTCATTCCTTCCAGTCCTTCTTCTGCGCGTTCGTTGGTTAGCTTCTCCAATCCTCCGGCCGGTAACAGCCACAGGCACTGTTGGTAGGCATGGAGAGTAAGTGGACGAATTACAGAGTCTTACCTTCCAGTCTTCCGTCCGCGCCTTCGTTGGTTAGCTTCTCCAATCGTCGATGGTTGGCTCTCGTCAAACGACAGCTCAATCTTAGACCGGCCGGTAGCGGCCACAGGCACTGTAGTTAGGCATACAGAGTAAGTGGACGAAGTACAGAGTCATATCTTCCAGTATTCCGTCTGCGCGTTCGCTGTTTAGTTTCTCCAATCGCCGGTGGTTGGCTCTCCTCAAACGACAGCTCCCCCTTTGACCGGCCGGTAACGGCCACAGGTACTGTAGGTAGGCATGGAGAGTAAGTGGACGAAGTACAGAGTCTTACCTTCCAGTCATCCGTCTGCGCCTTCGTTGGTTAGTTTCTCCACTCGTCGATGGTTGGCTCTCGTCAAACGACAGCTCCCTCTTTGACCGGCCGGTATCGGCCACAGGCACTGTAGGTAGGCATAGAGAGTAAGTGGACGAAGTACAGAGTCATATCTTCCAGTCTTCCGTCTGCGCATTCGTTGGTTAGTTTCTCCACTCGTCGATGGTTGCCTCTCCTCAATCGACAGCTCCCTCTTTGACCGGCCGGTAACGGCCACAGGTACTGTAGGTAGGCATGGAGAGTAAGTGGACGAAGTACAGAGTCTTACCTTCCAGTCTTCCGTCTGCGCCTTCGTTGGTTAGTTTATCCAATCGTCCATGTTTGGCTCTCCTCAAACGACAGCACCTTCTTTGACCGGCGGGTAACCGCCACAGGCACTGTAGGTAAGCATGGAGAGTAAGTGGACGAAGTACAGAGTCATATCTTCCCGTCTTCCGTCTGCGCGTTAGCTGGTTAGCTTCTCAAATCGTCCATGGTTGGCTCTCCTCAAACGACAGCTCCCTCTTAGACCGGCCGGTAGCGGCCACAGGCAGTGTCGGTAAGCATGGAGAGTAAGTGGACGAAGTACAGAGTCTTACCTTCCAGTCTTCCGTCCGCGCCTTCGTTGGTTAGCTTCTCCAATCGCCGATGGTTGGCTCTCCTAAAACGACAACTCCCTCTTTGACCGGCCGGTAACAGCCACAGGCACTGTAGGTAGGCATGGAGAGTAAGTGGACGAAGTACAGTGTCATATCTTCCAGTCTTCCGTCTGCGCGTTCGTTGTTTAGTTTCTCCAATCGCCGGTGGTTGGCTCTCCTCAATCGACAGCTCCCTCTTTGACCGACCGGTAACAGCCACAGGCACTGTAGTTAAGCATGGTGAGTAAGTGGACGAAGTACAGAGTCATATCTTCCCGTCTTCCGTCTGCGCGTTAGATGGTTAGCTTCTCAAATCGCCCATGGTTGGCTCTCCTCAAACGACAGCTCCATCTTTGACCGGCCGGTAGCGGACACAGGCACTGTAGGTAAGCAGGGAGAGTAAGTGGACGAAGTATAAAGTCATTCCTTCCAGTCCTTCTTCTGCGCGTTCGTTGGTTAGCTTCTCCAATCCTCCGGCCGGTAACAGCCACAGGCACTGTTGGTAGGCATGGAGAGTAAGTGCACGAAGTGCAGAGTCATATATTCCAGTCTTCCGTCTGCGCGTTCGCTGTTTAGTTTCTCCAATCGCCGGTGGTTGGCTCTCCTCAAACGACAGCTCACTCTTTGACCGGCCGGTAGCGGCCACAGGCACTGTCGGTAAGCATGGAGAGTGAGTGGACGAAGTACAGAGTCATAACTTCCAGTCTTCCGTCTGCGCGTTCGCTGTTTAGTTTCTCCAATCGCCGGTGGTTGGCTCTCCTCAAACGACAGCTCCCCCTTTGACCGGCCGGTAACGGCCACAGGTACTGTAGGTAGGCATGGAGTGTAAGTGGACGAATTACAGAGTCTTACATTCCAGTCTTCCGTCTGCACCTTCGTTGGTTAGTTTCTCCAATCGTCCATAGTTGGCTCTACTCAAAGGATAGATCCTTCTTTGACCGGCGGGTAACAGCCACAGGCACTGTCGCTAAGCATGGAGAGTAAGTGGACGAAGTACAGAGTCATATCTTCCAGTCTTCCGTCTGCGCCTTCGTTGGTTAGTTTCTCCACTTGTCGTTGATTGCCTCTCCTCAATCTACAGCTCCCTCTTTGACCGGCCGGTAACGGCCACAGGTACTGTAGGTAGGCATGGAGTGTAAGTGGACGAATTACAGAGTCTTACCTTCCAGTCTTCCGTCTGCACCTTCGTTGGTTACTTTCTCCAATCGTCCATAGTTGGCTCTCCTCAAACGATAGCTCCTTCTTTGACCGGCGGGTAAGAGCCACAGGCACTGTAGGTAAGCATGGAGAGTAAGTGGACGAAGTACAGAGTCATATCTTCCCGTCTTCCGTCTGCGCATTCGTTGGTTAGTTTCTCCACTCGTCGATGGTTGCCTCTCCTCAATCGACAGCTCCCTCTTTGACCGGCCGGTAACGGCCACAGGTACTGTAGGTAGGCATGGAGAGTAAGTGGACGAAGTACAGAGTCTTACCTTCCAGTCTTCCGTCTGCGCCTTCGTTGGTTAGTTTCTCCAATCGTCCATGGTTGGCTCTCCTCAAACGACAGCTCCCTCTCTCACCGGCCGGTAACGGCCACAGGCACTGTAGGTAAGCATGGAGAGTAAGTGGACGAAGTACAGAGTCATATCTTCCCGTCTTCCGTCTGCGCGTTAGCTGGTTAGCTTCTCAAATCGTCCATGGTTGGCTCTCCTCAAACGACAGCTCCCTCTTAGACCGGCCGGTAGCGGCCACAGGCAGTGTCGGTAAGCATGGAGAGTAAGTGGACGAAGTACAGAGTCTTACCTTCCAGACTTCCGTCCGCGCCTTCGTCGGTTAGCTTCTCCAATCGCCGATGGTTGGCTCTCCTAAAACGACAGCTCCCTCTTTGACCGGCCGGTAACAGCCACAGGCACTGTAGGTAGGCATGGAGAGTAAGTGGACGAAGTACAGAGTCATATCTTCCAGTCTTCCGTCTGCGCGTTCGTTGTTTAGTTTCTCCAATCGCCGGTGGTTGGCTCTCCTCAATCGACAGCTCCCTCTTTGACCGGCCGGTAACAGCCACAGGCACTGTAGGTAAGCATGGTGAGTAAGTGGACGAAGTACAGAGTCATATCTTCCCGTCTTCCGTCTGCGCGTTAGATGGTTAGCTTCTCCAATCGTCGATGGTTGGCTCTCCTAAAACGACAGCTCTCTCTTTGACCGTCCGGTAACAGCCGCACGCACTGTAGGTAGGCATAGAGAGTAAATGGACGAAGTACAGAGGCATATCTTCCAGTCTTCCGTCTGTGCGTATGTTGTTTAGTTTCTCCAATCGCCGGTGGTGGGCTCTCCTAAAACGACAGCTCCATCTTTGACCGTCCGGTAACAGCCGCACGCACTGTAGGTAGGCATAGAGAGTAAATGGACGAAGTACAGAGTCATATCTTCCAGTCTTCCGTCTGCGCGTTCGCTGTTTATTTTCTCCAATCGTCCATAGTTGGCTCTCCTCAAACGATAGCTCCTTCTTTGACCGGCGGGTAACAGCCACAGGCACTGTCGGTAAGCACGGAGAGTAAGTGGACGAAGTACAGAGTCATATCTTCCAGTCTTCCGTCTGTGCGTTTGTTGTTTAGTTTCTCCAATCGCCGGTGGTGGGCTCTCCTAAAACGACAGCTGCCTCTTTGACCGGCCGGTAACGGCCACAGGTACTGTAGGTAGGCATGGAGTGTCAGTGGACGAATTACAGAGTCTTACCTTCCAGTCTTCCGTCTGCACCTTCGTTGGTTAGTTTCTCCAATCGTCCATAGTTGGCTCTCCTCAAACGATAGCTCCTTCTTTGACCGGCGGGTAACAGCCACAGGCACTGTCGGTAAGCATGGAGAGTAAGTGGACGAAGTACAGAGTCATATCTTCCAGTCTTCCGTCTGCGCGTTCGCTGTTTAGTTTCTCCAATCGTCCATAGTTGGCTCTCCTCAAACGACAGCTGCCTCTTTGACCGGCGGGTAACAGCCACAGGCACTGTCGGTAAGCATGGAGAGTAAGTGGACGAAGTACTGAGTCATATCTTCCAGTCTTCCGTCTGCGCCTTCGTTGGTTAGTTTCTCCACTTGTCGTTGATTGCCTCTCCTCAATCGACAGCTCCCTCTTTGACCGGCCGGTAACGGCCACAGGTACTGTAGGTAGGCATGGAGTGTAAGTGGACGAAGTACAGAGTCATATCTTCCAGTCTTCCGTCTGCGCGTTCGCTGTTTAGTTTCTCCAATCGTCCATAGCTGGCTCTCCTCAAACGACAGCTGCCTCTTTGACCGGCGGGTAACAGCCACAGGCACTGTCGGTAAGCATGGAGAGTAAGTGGACGAATTACAGAGTCTTACCTTCCAGTCTTCCGTCTGCACCTTCGTTGGTTAGTTTCTCCAATCGTCCATAGTTGGCTCTCCTCAAACGATAGCTCCTTCTTTGACCGGCGGGTAACAGCCACAGGCACTGTCGGTAAGCATGGAGAGTAAGTGGACGAAGTACAGAGTCATATCTTCCAGTCTTCCGTCTGCGCGTTCGCTGTTTAGTTTCTCCAATCGTCCATAGTTGGCTCTCCTCAAACGACAGCTGCCTCTTTGACCGGCGGGTAACAGCCACAGGCACTGTCGGTAAGCATGGAGAGTAAGTGGACGAAGTACTGAGTCATATCTTCCAGTCTTCCGTCTGCGCCTTCGTTGGTTAGTTTCTCCACTTGTCGTTGATTGCCTCTCCTCAATCGACAGCTCCCTCTTTGACCGGCCGGTAACGGCCACAGGTACTGTAGGTAGGCATGGAGTGTAAGTGGACGAATTACAGAGTCTTACCTTCCAGTCTTCCGTCTGCACCTTCGTTGGTTAGTTTCTCCAAACGTCCATAGTTGGCTCTCCTCAAACGATAGCTCCTTCTTTGACCGGCGGGTAACAGCCACAGGCACTGAAGGTAAGCATGGAGAGTAAGTGGACGAAGTACAGAGTCATATCTTCCCGTCTTTCGTCTGCGCGTTAGCTGGTTAGCTTCTCAAATCGTCCATGGTTGGCTCTCCTCAAACGACAGCTCCCTCTTTGACCGGCCGGTAACGGCCACAGGCAGTGTCGGTAAGCATGGAGAGTAAGTGGACGAAGTACAGAGTCTTACCTTCCAGTCTTCCGTCCGCGCCTTCGTTGGTTAGCTTCTCCAATCGTCGCTGGTTGGCTCTCCTAAAACGACAGCTCCCTCTTTGACCGTCCGGTAACAGCCGCACGCACTGTAGGTAGGCATAGAGAGTAAATGGACGAAGTACAGAGTCATATCTTCCAGTCTTCCGTCTGTGCGTTTGTTGTTTAGTTTCTCCAATCGCCGGTGGTTGGCTCTCCTCAATCGACAGCTCCCTCTCTCACCGGCCGGTAACGGCCACAGGCACTGTAGGTAGGCATGGAGAGTAAGTGGACGAAGTACAGAGTCATACCCTCCAGTCTTCCGTCTGCGCGTTCGCCGTTTAGTTTCTCCAATCGCCGGTGGTTGGCTCTCCTCAAAAGACAGCTCCCTCTTAGACCGGCCGGTAGCGGCCACAGGCACTGTAGGTAAGCATGGAGAGTAAGTGGACGAAGTATAAAGTCATTCCTTCCAGTCCTTCTTCTGCGCGTTCGTTGGTTAGCTTCTCCAATCCTCCGGCCGGTAACAGCCACAGGCACTGTTGGTAGGCATGGAGAGTAAATGCACGAAGTGCAGAGTCATATCTTCCAGTCTTCCGTCTGCGCGTTCGCTGTTTAGTTTCTCCAATCGCCGGTGGTTGGCTCTCCTCAAACGACAGCTCCCTCTTTGACCGGCCGGTAGCGGCCACAGGCACTGTCGGTAAGCATGGAGAGTGAGTGGACGAAGTACAGAGTCATATCTTCCAGTCTTCCGTCTGCGCGTTCGCTGTTTAGTTTCTCCAATCGCCGGTGGTTGGCTCTCCTCAAACGACAGCTCCCTCTTTGACCGGCCGGTAACGGCCACAGGTACTGTAGGTAGGCATGGAGTGTAAGTGGACGAAGTACAGAGTCATATCTTCCAGTCTTCCGTCTGCGCCTTCGTTGGTTAGTTTCTCCACTTGTCGTTGATTGCCTCTCCTCAATCTACAGCTCCCTCTTTGACCGGCCGGTAACGGCCACAGGTACTGTAGGTAGGCATGGAGTGTAAGTGGACGAATTACAGAGACTTACCTTCCAGTCTTCCGTCTGCACCTTCGTTGGTTAATTTCTCCAATCGTCCATAGTTGGCTCTCCTCAAACGACAGCTCCTTCTTTGACCGGCGGGTAACAGCCACAGGCACTGTAGGTAAGCATGGAGAGTAAGTGGACGAAGTACAGAGTCATATCTTCCCGTCTTCCGTCTGCGCGTTAGCTGGTTAGCTTCTCAAATGGTCCATGGTTGGCTCTCCTCAAACGACAGCTCCCTCTTAGACCGGCCGGTAGCGGCCACAGGCAGTGTCGGTAAGCATGGAGAGTAAGTGGACGAAGTACAGAGTCTTACCTTCCAGTCTTCCGTCCGCGCCTTCGTTGGTTAGCTTCTCCAATCGTCGATGGTTGGCTCTCCTCTATCGACAGCTCCCTCTTTCACCGGCCGGTAACGGCCACAGGCACTGTAGGTAGGCATGGAGAGTAAATGGACGAAGTACAGAGTCATATCTTCCAGTCTTCCGTCTGCGCGTTCGTTGTTTAGTTTCTCCAATCGCCGGTGGTTGGCTCTCCTCAATCGACAGCTCCCTCTTTGACCGGCCGGTAACGGCCACAGGCACTGTAGGTAGGCATGGAGAGTAAGTGGACGAAGTACAGAGTCATACCCTCCAGTCTTCCGTCTGCGCCTTCGTTGGTTAGCTTCTCCAATCGTCCATGGTTGGCTCTCCTCAAACGACAGCCCCCGCTTTGACCGGCGGGTAACAGCCACAGGCACTGTATGTATGCATGGTGAGTAAGTGGGCGAAGTACAGAGTCATATCTTCCCGTCTTCCGTCTGCGCGTTAGCTGGTTAGCTTCTCAAATCGCCCATGGTTGTCTCTCCTCAAACGACAGCTCCCTCTTAGACCGGCCGGTAGCGGCCACAGGCACTGTAGGTAGGCATGGAGAGTAAATGGACGAAGTACAGAGTCATATCTTCCAGTCTTCCGTCTGCGCCTTCGTTGGTTAGCTTCTCCAATCGTCCATGGTTGGCTCTCCTCAAACGACAGCTCCCTCTTTGACCGGCCGGTAACGGCCACAGGTACTGTAGGCAGGCATGGAGAGTAAGTGGACGAATTACAGAGTCTTACCTTCCAGTCTTCCGTCTGCGCCTTCGATGGTTAGTTTCTCCACTCGTCGATGGTTGGCTCTCGTCTAACGACAGCTCCCTCTTTGACCGGCCGGTAACGGCCACAGGCACTGTAGGTAGGCATGGAGAGCATGTGGACGAAGTACACAGTCACACCTTCCAGTCTTCGTCTGCGCGCTCGTTGGTTAGCTTATCCAATTGGCGTTTGTAGGCTCTCCTCAATCGCCAGCTTTCCCATCGCCAGTAGGTAACGGCTGCATTCCCAGTAGGTAGGCTTGACGCCGTATGTTGCGCCTACTAACAGGAGTAAATATAACTGTGCGTAAAAGGAGACACAAGCGAACACAAAGACAAAGACAGTTAGGGTATGCATTGTCAGCGTAGAGCGAGACACGACGTGTGCAGTGCAGCATGAGAGAGCAAAAAGTGGCACCGGCAAGAGGCAGAGGACTATCGGGCACCAAGCCAATCGATAATCAAGTGCAACTATGCGCGGCCGCTTGCGCCCTTGGCGACGCCGACGCAGCCGACCCGGGAACCAATCCAAACCGCGAGCAGGCTCCAGACCCACTACCCCCTCCCCCCCAAGTACACCGGCTCGCGGCGAGCTCGCTTGCTATTAGGGTTCCCCCTTAATCTGCTCCAGTTGGCCTCTATGGCGTTCGTATGCCGTCCCGTTGTGGGATTCACGAAGCCCCTACGGCGGTTCACAGTGCAGTGCCTACAACCTTCGGACGGTAGGCGGGTGCAACCCTTCCACTCATCGGTTACGATAACACTACCAGCAGCCACCCACTTCCTTATGACGGGCCTCATGGACTCTCCCAGCTGCGGTTGTTAATCTGTTCAAATAGGGCTTTCCGCCTGCGTGTATCGTACATATATGACCCACAACTGCCGCCGCGGTCGTTCCCTGTTATATTTGCGGCGACTTATGAGCGTCTCGTCTATCTGTACTTCCACGCCTGGTCCCCCACTTTGGGTTACGGCGGATAAATTTAAACTTAAAAGGGTTACGTAGGCCTACAAGCTGTTCTCACCATGGATATTTGCAAATCCCGTAAAACAGCGACCGCCAAGGTCGGGAGTTTGCCGACTTGCTGTAGGTTGGTGCGGTGGTGTTGGAGTACGTCCAGGTATTTTAAACATTGTTCACGTTATGCGTATTAAACGGTGCATGCCGTGGAGATCACCGATATAACAAATAGGGAGGGGTTGAGGAGGGGGTCAGTAAGGGGCCGGGAAGTGATGCAATTGTCATAAGCACTTTATACAAATACTCTTACCCAACCGTAGTACACCGCTGACCGCCCGCGTTCCCTTTGCGCATCGTACGCATCGTGCCTATCTAACGCACACCACTTTCAAGTGCGGCGCCAATGATCCCATTGGTTAGCCGCTTGGCGGTTCAGGTTTACTCGCCCCGGCGGCCAATCACATCACGTCCCCGGCCAGCCCTCCTTCGATTGGTCATTGCCTCCGGTTTTCCCTATTTGCGCGCCATCCTCCCCCTATTTTTGACTTCATTAAAACAAATATTTATTTTCCTTCGATTTTCAACATTTTTCGGCTTCCAACTGCCAATTTAGTGCCCTTTGCCGTTTGTCCCGCCCGTTCTTCCCCTCAAAACCGCCATCCCGTTGTACCCGACCCACCTAGAGAGGATTTCTCACTGTGGCTGCCTGTTGGGCTTCTGCCAATTATACTTCATGTAAAACATGCATAAAATATTCATTTTTGCTCATTCAGAAGAAACTTACGTCTTCCTTCAATTTTACAATAGAAGAAAGGGTATAATTCAGTCTTAAAAAGTTCCTAATTGTGAGATTTTTTTAATGTCGTGAAATGGCCGTTCGTAAAACGTCATGTCTCTGCATTTACCAATGCGGCTTGTAAAGTTAACAATGTGGCTCAAATTCACTGCTTAATTGTATGAACCCCATATGGTCTCCCCCTAATACCATAGAGAAATGTATGCTTTTCAATACGCACAAAATATACGGCTTGTATTTTGTGAACCCTGAATACAAGTGTAACGGCAGGTCGGGTCCAAAATTATTCGGGAATTGGAAAAGTTTTATAAAACTAAATTATACCCTTCCTTTGAGCTTAAAATTGAAAGAAGACGTAATTTTCTACCGAATAAGTAAAAGAATGAATATTTTTATGCATGTTTTCCATGAAATATGATTGATGTAGCCGGAAAGAAGTTTGTTCGAAAGCCGGCGTCCTAGGGTAACTGAATTACCATAGAATTATGCTGTATGATAATTGGTCTTATAACCCTACCTAATCTTTTCGAAACGAAAACGCATTTCGGAATTTCTGTCGAGATTTCATGAGTTGGCCCACTTAATGTAAATGAAAAGCTCACGCGGTCTGTCGGCAAGGTGAACAAGTTGCCCTCTAATGTAAGAAAAAAGGTCTGATTGCAGGAAATGAGCCATGCTGCTTTATTGGAAGTGGACACAATTGAAGGTAGAAAAAATGGGCGTTCTAAACTGTAGCAGAATTATGCAAAGTGATGCACGGTTTTTCGTTTATTGTATCAAGGCGCCCGGTTATTTCTTCTGCTCGGCATGCTCTGCTCCAGCCTTGTAACAAGTCAGTGCGCGGGGAGTAGCAACGGCGGCCTGGACGCAGGACACAAAGGAAAGTTTCGGCAACTCGGTCCACTGCCAGGCCTCTAGATCGGGTTTCTAGAGGGGGGAGAGGGAGAGGGGGGGGTGAAAGAAGCACTGCAAGTAGAAGCCAACAGCATGAAGGGGCGTACAACAAGTAACCAATTGAACTTGCTGAGGGAGATGAACGGCAGCACAGAACAATGCCCATCGCCTGGCATTCAAAGACGTCTTCGAAATCAATGGGTTTTATGCCAATGCTTTTTGTCCGTTAACATAGCAGTGAAATTAACCTATTGTCCGGTTTCAAAAATAACTATTTCCAAAACATTCTACAGATTGCAGTACTTGTGTCCTTGAACCAGGAATGCCTCAGTCAGGTAGACCGGCAGGAGACTCATGTGACAGTCAGTCCCTTAACTCCTTCTTGGAGCATGGAAGCTTCTAGACGAACAAACACCAGTAGTTACACAATAATTTTTACTTGTACATATTTTCATCAGATCAAAACTGATGTCAGCCTGCTTGTCATTTATAACTAGTTGAGGCCGGGATTAGAGGAACCTTTTAAAACCCGAGATCGTTGTTTAGAGGCTATCAGATTTAACATTCCGGTTGATGTCCACTGTGGAGTGCCACTAATTTATTTTTTCTAAAAACCAACCTGCAGGAGAGTTGTCGACGGCATGCACAAAAGTAATTATCGTGTAAAGGCGATCAAAAAATTAAAAATAAGTCAATGGGTTTATATGGCAGCCGGGATATGCTGAATCTGATGTATGCTATACATACTATGCCCACCAGCTCTCTTTCTACTCATAGTAGGAGCAGTGATAGAAGGTGGGGCAGAGCATCTGTCAGTTAACCATTACCTTCGTACCAGTACCTTCGTATCCATATATTTTGCCTGCCAAATTCTGCAGCGAAGGGATCAAAGTTGTATGGTTGAGGGCGAAAGATCTGCCTCCTAAACTCAATCCTTAGAATGATCTTTTACCTGAAGTCTACCCCCGGAAACTGTGATCATTTGCCCTTTGCGGATCATACATCACCTCCCTTGATAGTAGGAAGAAATCCTCAGTTATCTGCGCCTTTAGCTAAGTGATTAGCACCACAGATCGAAGAGTAGGTCTGAATAAACAGAGTAAAACTAATTTATTATGACCCAAATGTGAAAACTCGGCGCCTCGGTAGGATTCGAACCCGTGACAGCAAGGAGAAGGCTTTACCACAGCCAACGCTCTAGTCACCTGGGCTACGAGGCCCAACTGGGAACCATGAGTTTAGTTACACAGTGAGCCTTTGACGCCAGAATGTAAGCATAGTGAGTACTAAGTCTTGAGAAATCCTAAGCACGTACTTAAACGTGAGCAAAATTGTCGTCATAAAGTTGAAAAGTCCGAATTAGACGGTGCCTCAGAAGCGAAAGCTAAACTAAGGCGTACTAGCATGTCCAGGACCCCATCCTCGGGGCCATTAAACAGTATCTCCTGCAGAATCCATTGCGCACCGAGCACCGTGGTCCAAGCAAATAATCAGAATGCTACCCACATAGCTGGAGAGGCCGACATCTAAATAGAGACGACCTAAATTCCTAGAAATATCGTAAACATGCCTGAAAAAGTCTTTTTTAAAACTCAAACCACCTTGAGAAGATTCGTCTCGCACGCTCCGAGAAAATTCGATTTGTTTCTATGAAAGTGCAATTTACAGGCGCAATTGTAGAAGTTGATGAGAACCCAAAACGCAACATACAAGCAGATGCAGGCAGTACTTAGTGCTTTACTAATAAAGCAGCCGGGCTCACCCATTCAGTCCAGATATGGCGGACGGGACCGGAGGCTCATGGGTCTAGAGCCCGAGAGAGAGAATGAACGGACCTCGGAATTTAATGTCCCGGTACGTTATTACGCTCCTTAACGATCGATGAAACCTGGCTTCCTCAAACTACTTATCTGCTGCTTTCGTCGCCACTTCCGCTCTTACCTATTGCAGTCGCCATTCCTTCTCCCTGGAGGAATGAAAATCAAAGTTGGCTTATGCTCAGCTAAGACATAGTGCGATGAAGAATCTAAAAAGGTAACCCACACAACGAACTGCTCCAAACATGTACTAAAGAGGCAAGCACAACTCTATGTAGAGATAGGGAACCAATGGCTTCCAGGTAGGTAACCTGAAAAGGCCAATACGCTTCTGGGAAAAAGCTCTGGAAGTAGGGTGTGCAATATAAATAAGGGTACAAGCAATTCGAGTGTTCCAGCTACAATGTAGTAGCAGCGTACGGTGAAAGGGCCAAAGACAGACCTACGATCGCTCTGATCGTCTTGACTCTGTCTTGTCACTGAAATAGTCTGAACGTGGAAGGGGAAACGCGAAAAATGTTGCGAAAGTCTTTCCTGCTGACAGTTTGACCTTCTCAACCGATGACGCACACTATGTGACTGGCAAAGTTAAACAGCCCTCTACACGCGCAACACACGACATGGCCCCTATTGCAACTTGGACCTCACATGGATGAGAACGCCATAAAGGCAGCGTTTAGATGAGGGAATTGCATGCGCAAGTCGTCACCGCATCCGGGGGAACAGAGTGTCCACGACGCTGGCGACGGACGAAATAACCTAAAGGCGGGGGGGGGAGAGAGTAGAGGGGACGCGAATTTGCCGTGGGCGTCACGTGGGTCAGCGAGTATAAGAGTTGCTCTTGACCCATGCGGCACTAAGAGGCCGGGCAGCAGAGTTCGTGGGCGTGGGACCGGACTGAAAAAAAACGTGACGAGGACGCAAATCAATACAGCGTCTGCCAAAGCCACGTCCCCCTCACATGAAGCCTTCGCTGATATCTGACTACAAATGCGACCGACCCCCTCCGGTCAGAAGCCCACATATTTCGGGACAACGGTATCTACCAAAGACTGGGCAAGGACATTAATAGGACACAGGCGTAATCTGTTCTGATTCCGACAGTACTAACGGGTGGTATCACCACCTGCTTTGGGAATACAGCAGTTTTGTTCAAATCCAGGAGACTATCGTTAATCCTGCCCAATACTGATTTTTTGGAGCTCACACACGATCGTTAACCCCCGAAATCCGCAAAATCGTAACTGGAATACAAACTTTTCAGGCCTATTAGCCTAACCTGCCTCTCGTGCAAAACGATGGAAGCTCTAGTAAAGAGTGCCATACAACAATTTTGTGAAGAAAATAACCTCTTGCAGGATTTCCAGCATGGCTTCCGGAGAGGACGTTCTTGCCTCTCAAATCTGCTAGCTTGTCTGGAGATCTGGACCAGGGCCCTAGAAGAGGGTTTTGAAGTTGATGTCGTGTACATTGATTTTCGCAAAGCCTTCGATACTGTCCCGCACCAACGCCTTCTTCACAAATTGAGCGCCATCGGCATCCGGGAGATCTTCTGAACTGGATAGGGGCGTTTCTGGTTGGTCGGAAACAACGTGTTTGCATCGGTGATGATATGTCAGAATGGGTGAGCGTGACCAGTGGTGTGCCTCAAGGCTCAGTTCTGGGACCATTGCTATTCCTCCTTTATGTTAATGACAGCCTTCAGGAACTCGACTGTGGCAAAATAATGTTTGCTGACGACGTTAAGCTCTGGCAAGTCATTAAGAGTCCTAACGACCAGAGATCCCTCCAAAACAATCTTCATAGACTGCAAGCGTGGTCGGAGAAATGGCTTCTAGACTTCAATGTGCAGAAGTGTGCCGTCCTCCATCTGCGTCCAACTAACTCTCATTCAAATCAGAGCCTGAGGACATATCATCTGAAAGATATAAGACTCCCCGCAGAATCTTCACAGAAGGATCTCGGGGTTTGGATACAGAACAATTTGAAACCAACATTGCAGTGCCACAAGGCTGCAAAAAACGCAATGGGAGTGCTGCATGCAATCAAAAGGGCGTTCGTTACCTTTGACCAAGACCTTTTTGGGAGAGTTTACGGCACCTTCGTTCGGCCCCACTTAGAATATGGCATACAAGCATGGCGGCCATGGCTTGTAAAGGACAAAGCATGCCTCGAACGGGTGCAACGTAGGGCAACAAAGATGGTAAACGGTCTAAAAAACCAATCCTACACGGACAGACTGAATTGCCTTAATCTATTCCCTCTGTGTTACAGGCAGCAAAGAGGTGATCTAATCCTGGTTTACAAGATAATAAATGGCCTTGGGCATGGACTTAACTTTGAGGACATGTTTCAGTGGCACCTTTCACCCAATCTTCGTGGCCACTCGATGAAGCTACGGACAACAATGTCCAGGCTGAACCTTCGTTCTGAATTTTTCACGCAAAGGGTAGTGGAGAAATGGAATGATCTCCCTCAGTCAGTCGTGGAGGCGACATCCCTGCAACTCTTCAAGAAACGCTTGGATGATTATTTGTGTCCCCTGTTTTCCCTCGACAGTCTGAATCTGAGCTAAACACCCCGGTTCCCCACATATTTTTTCTCTGTGACAATGCTACTCAAATGGATCAAGTACTATGTATATAGCGAACATTTTCATTGTTACTGTACAGTTATTTCTAACGAGCTGACATGTAATTAATAGGGTTTTCAAAGGCTTTGCCTATCATCCTTATCAAATAAACTGAAACTGAAACTGAAAGTCAACAGAAAGGATCGAAAGGGGAGGACCTACCTGTTCCCGTTCTGCCCTCAGCTGACTACAGACGGACAGTTTGACCGTTGCCTTTGGCCCCAAAACGAAGGTTCTACCCTCTTCACCTGGGGGAAGAAAGAAAAACCAAAGAAATAAACCGCGTAGACGAACCGCAGCGACAAACTAAATACCGACAGCCTTAAGTAGCTCATCATGTCATTCCTCTTGCAGAATGTTTTGGCGAACTGAGGAACTTATCAGAGCAGTAGACGAACCTTTGTTCGATTCGTGCCGGTTGGCGTCACACAAAGAATGTCAACTTCTGGGAGAAGCGGTAAGCTATTTCGTTAATTCACATTGCTGCCGACAAATACGTTTCGACCCCAGTGCTTAATCCGAAGAAGGTGCCCGGTAAAGTGGATTTAACCTTTCCACCCAGCGGTGGTGGATTTAAAAATACTGCGATTCGAGAATAAAGAAAGCATGCTAAAAAGCTACAGGAATAAAAAATATGCCATGAAAACGCAATGGAAAGAAGTGCGGACGGTTTTAAAGGTTGGGGGAGGGGTTTGAGGCCTTCTTGCTGAGCGATAACTAAGCGACGTGTTTGATTCCATGAGAAACAGCTGTCTCCTGCGGTCAATCAGTGTGCTTACATTCAGTGGAGGTCGTGGCGATCAGTTAAACCTCGCCAAGAACAACGGAAAGGGGACTAAAGTGTCTCAGGTGGGAGTATGTTAAGAACAGAAAATCGTTCAGAGCTCGGGATACTTTCCATAAGTCCTTAAGAGGGAGACTACCCAGTGTCTAGTCTGCTGGATCCCAAATTCAGAAATAAGCCTTCCTGAAGCTTACAGCAGTTCATGTCACCTGCCAAGGCATCTTTCAGCCAGATCACTGGGGCAAGTATTGCACAGATCAGCGTTAATCAGAGAGCTTTACCAAAGGCGATGGGGCGACTGGAGCACACCGTCAACGACAGGACATTCTGATCAGGAATGAGAGGGCTGAGTTTCGTCCATTGGCCTAAGTCCCCGTGTCGGCAAGGCGGAGTAAACATCTCCACTGTGTTGGTGTGACCGCTGACAAGGTCAAAGCCACCAACAACTACAATGCGGTCGCCAACCACGGCCGCGGAGTGACTGTGACGCGCCACGTTCAGCGGTGCGGCCTCCACCCAGAAGTCCGACGGATTGATGGATCCGACATCTGTATTCGCTGCCAGCTTGCAGTACACAACGTCGGCAGCGTGGCCCACTGTCTCGGTCATTCCGCCAATGACAAAAACACGACCGTCATCCAGTGCGACAACACAGTGCCGCTGGACACCACGTCTCATGTCTGGAATCGGGACCCACCTACGCGAGCGTGCAGGGGTAGGGGAGGGAAAGGAACAGATTACTCAGCAAAGTAGCCTTTCCGTGAGCAAATCGGCACAACACATCAAAGCCTATAATCAAACAGGCCGTCTACTAGGCAGGAAGAATATAAGCACAGTGCGTGACCGATCTAATGAAATGTTAGCCGAAATTCAGAAATGCGTTTTCAACTAGGAAGAATTAAAAAGGTGGCATTGTAATATTAGTAATCATGTGCCATAATCCTGTAGTATTTCAGACTCGCCAAGATGCCGGCTTTTGAACTCACTTCTTTCTGACCTCCGGCAGAAATCGTACTTGGTAAAAAACGACTACTTACGTAGCATGCATTTTGCACATTGATTTTCGATGTTTTGATAAATTCAAATATATTTTATGGAAAATATGCACGGAAATATGCCTTCTTTTGCTTGTTTGGTAGAAAACCACACTGGCGTTATATTTTATACCTTAAAAGAGGTCATCTTTTGGTTTTAAAAAAGTTCCAAATTATGATGTTTTAAGGACCGTGCGATGTCCATATATGCAGCATCGTACGTGTCCGTTTACCAATACTCCTCGTGAAATGTAAAACACAGCCCGTATCCATAGCAGAATTTTTGTAAACGCTTTATAGTATCTTCTTAAAGGCATAGAGGAATATACGATTTTCTTTACGCGGAACGCGTGCAGCTTGTGGAATGCAATCGCTAAACGCTAATGCAACGGCTGGTCAGGCTCGAAATTATTCGGGAATGGGGAGACTTTTTCAAAATCCAAATATATACTTTTTCCGGGTATAAAGTGTGAAGAAAATGTTATTTTCTACCAAAGAAGCAAAAGAAAGCATATTTTCGTGCATGTTTTCTATAAAATATACTTGAATTTATCAAAACATCGAAAATAAATGTGTAAAATGCGTGCTACGTAAGTAGTCGTTTTTTTACCAAGTACGATTTCTGCCGGAGGTCAGAAAGAAGTGAATTCAAAAGCCGACATCTTGGCGAGTCTGAAATACTATGGGATTATGGTACATGATTACTAATATTACAACGCCACCCTTTTAATTCTTCCCAGTTGAGAACGCATTTCTGAATTTCGGCTAACATTTCATTAGATCGGTCACGCACTGTACATCCTGATTTACACACTATATTGACATTATCGACGCTTTCGGAACTTCAAGATGACTATCAGCGGCATAAGTAACAAAAAGGACCTACCTGTCAAGGTTCGTATTCAGCAGTTCACATGAGCGCACTGGGCCAGCTTCGTTCTCGCCACCACAAACTACGATGCTATCGTGCCCCACAGCAGCGGCGCCGTGGCAGCTTCTCTCGAAATGCATTGGTGCAGCGGACGCGAATGTTGCAGTCATGGGATTGAAAACCTCCACGGAACGACAACGCGAGTGCTCATCCCATCCACCAATCACGTACAAGGAACCTTTGGCGGAGACGAAAGGACGAAGGAGGGAAAGCGGATAAGAGCATAGGCACACAACATAGAATGCTTGACAGCGTAATTGCCAAAGTCGTATTTGCAACATGCAGACTGATTGGAATTAAGTATTGAACTTCTCACCGTTTTGCATGACAATGGCTGAGTCGAAACGATGTTTCATGCTGCCCACAGCCTGGCCGTGGCCGGAGCTAGGGTCGTAGGCTTCGACGGTCCACGAGGGCTCATCCAACGTTTTTCGGGGTCCGAGAACGAGGCAGAGTTCCTCACCTTTGATCCGTGGATATGGGATGAAAGGACATGCTTCTTCACCAAATCCAGTATGCTTCTCGATCCAGGCGTTAACAACTTCCAAATAGGTCCTATGAAGCATATAATATATTCATGCAGTTGCAAGT
>CACRXP010001742.1:9626-33674 GCA_902702965.1 Spirometra erinaceieuropaei
AACACATTTCAGGCACTTAGGCACAATAAGCGCTATCACGAGGACGGATTTCAAGTGGAAAGATACGAATACCCGATGCCGCAAGGATTGCTGGTTTCTGTAGCAATCCGAACTCGCGTCGTGAAACCGTGAGCTTAGTACTGCACTCTGGAGTTAGGTTGTCTGTGATCTAAAATTATTTTATCGAACGGGGATGCCGGGATCCTGTCTAGGTACGTTAACGGAGTCCAAGTCGGAAAAGATAATTCCATGGGTTGGGAATCTCTTCGGCCCCTGAATCCGATCGGCTACCCCTTCCGACTGCCATCCAGTCCGGAGATGAGTAGAAGCACCGAATAACCCGAGTTTCAGTCCACCGTTTGTTAAGGTCCCTGAGGTGCTAGGGAAACTGAAGAATAAAAGTACCTGTTGACAATTACCTTGCAGTGTAAATCTATAAAACAGTCTAAGGGTAACTGCCTGCCGGTTGCATAGCCTTTGGCTCAAATTCTGGGGGACTGTATCATAAACTGAAGTGCTGCTGCTTCTATGCCGGTCCCTAAGCGGAATAAGAGATAGCTACGTAAGAAGCACAGTGAAACCAGCCTTTCGGATTTCAGCGTAAAGTCTTCGCATTCGCCCTCTTTCTTAATCGCTTTCACCAGCAGTGCGGCGAAGAGACAGGAAAAGTCAGCACGGTATCTTGGCAAGACAGGAATGCATTCCTCCAGCATTCCTTCCTTTGCCAAACGTTCGGACATCGTCTGATACTACCAACAGCCCTCGTCTTCTGGTTCGCAGACTTTGTCTCTGATTTTAACCCTGACAATCTGGCTTCCCCATGGCTGTCTATCGCGTGGTAACCTGCAGTCGAAATCCCGTAAATTTATTTAGGTCTAGTAGCAAAACACGGAGCAAAGTTCATTTCAACAACAAGAAGACCGATTTACTTTATTTCACCTCCGGCGCCCTCCAGGCTGGCGTTCAATCGCCAAATCTGTACAACTACAAGATAAATCAAGTTCTTTAAGACGTGATGACAGATTGTCAAACTGCTGCCGGGGTAGATATCCTCCACTCAATAATAAAATGAATATTGTAAAACTGGCACTAATCCAGTCCAGCTGGGCACGGAAACAAACTACTTGTGTTTACTTTACGTCAAAGGAAGAGGCGTTCGCGTCCTAATTTTAGCATATGGTGGTAGGAAGAGGAAATACTCGGTATTTACACAATGCGTAAATTCCAACAGAATGCTAGCGCCAACTGCAGATATCTATGACGTTCGTCTATGCATACAGAGTGGAGTCGGCTGTAAATCAATCCTCTCCAGTCAGGACAGTCTAGTAGAGGTCATATAACGCCACGAAAATTATCCGGTAGTAGACAGTGTGATAAACTGATAAGGCATGCGACGTCCCTACAATCTGTGCGCGAGATCGGACGCTTTTTTCTTTGACTTCCTATGAGTATCCTTAAAGCGTCTCATTCACCCACTAATTAACTAGTCACTTCCCCTTTTTTTCCACCAGCACGATCATCGCGAACAGTATTGCGATCATCCTACGAGATGCAGCGTGATCGTTCGTCTAGAGCATTGTCTTGGTTAAAACTCGCATTAGCTTCCGCCTGTTGTAAAACATGCAGTTACAAATTTGTGAGTAATTCATGATAAATGCATATTTGGACTATCGCATGACTGAACTGCGGGTTGGTGACAAAGCGAATGCGTCCTTGTCTGGTGAAAAGGTGCACAACTTGTCAGACAACCAGAAAATCAGGAAGGTGCTGCCCGGACCCAGCCGCCGAAGGCAATAGTGTCGCAATACACCGCCGGCGTCAGACTTAAAAAGACATTAAAATGGTTAGTTCATGTGGGTTTTGGGGCAGACTGGAGCAAAGGACTGTATTTTGCAGGAAAATCCATTCTGTGTACAGTGGCGCAATCCGTAGTAGTTGTACGTAGGTCAACTCTCACAAAAATTTCTTTCGAACTATTTGCCTCACTTTTGGGATTTGGCCCTCGACCTAGCCTGGTCCATCACAAAGCCAGGCGTGCGAATGGCGTTACCCAATGAGTCGTCGGGTCTTTGCAGCGAGAACTAAAGGCCGTTTATTTCAGTTTATCCGCCAAATATTCAGCCTAATAAAATATGGCTTATAATTTTCAACAATTTCAAGTTAATTCTTCATGATCTTACTTACATCTAACTACCGCTTTTAATTGACCTTGGAGTGTCGTAATGGGGGATGTGATGTTTTGTGTATTTCTCACAAGCAGTCTAACCGCACCTTCGCGACCTCTCTAATGCTGGCAGACACCGTTTATTTCGGTTCACCCTTGACATCAGTTCATATGCCGTTTAATCAGATAAATGTGATTTCATATATATAGGGCGTCGCCGATTCAAGTGCTTCATCTTTTTAACTTTCTGAATGAGTCGGAGCTGGGTTCTTGGATGTAAACTTCAGAATTAATGCCCAAAAACAAATAGCGAAAGGCAAAAATCACAAAAAATACCGTCTTGAAGCATTTGCGAGCACGAATTGCAACTCAGCAGCTACAACCTCGGATAATGATGACAGAAGAATAACGAAAACGTAGTCGCCGTTAAGAGTATACTCGATTTGCACGCAAGAAAACTTAAGCGAGGTCACAAAAAATTGCCCGACGCGAAAGCCATTACGCCTACGCCTCTCGCTGCAAGTTACGAAATTTATTTTTAACAAAAGACGAGATAACAAGGTCATCCAGTCTAATGCTGCCCTCTTGTTTTCGCAACCACCCCGACTGTTCCCCAGAGCACGCATATGAATGCGAAGACAGGAACCCCTGGATATGGGGTTGCCAGAATAAGAGTCTGAAGTCACAACCAGCCGTGACGGATTGTTCGGGACAATCATTCAACAGTAAAAGTCTGCGTCCAAGTGACGACTCCGTTAGTCGTCTAGGCCCGCATGCAGAGAATTCATCGGAAAGACAAAATTAGGAGGACTGCGACAGCCAACCGTGTCTGGTTATCCAGGGCTCGTCTGAGTCGAATGCAGTGAGACCTGAAGACCGTATCTCGGAAGATTTTGTTTCTTTTCGTGGTCTACTAAACCATTTACTCCAGGCAGACATGGAAATAAAGGTTCTGAAGGCATTCCGGACAGGAAATAGGAGTGAAGATAGGACTGCAGCACTACCACCTCGCCTTCTCAAAATTATGCTGGAGAACAAAGAGCAAATCAAGTTTATCCTTTCTAAAAAACCGACCTCAGAAACACAAACAAACGGTTTTTTTTCAACCGGACTACTACCCAGCGAGACGGCCGAAACGCCGGGAACTGGTCTTGGAGTTAAAATCGAGACTGAAGGGTGACCAACACACCCTGGCTATCTTCAAGGGAAAAATAGTTCGGAAAAATATGCCGTTTCAGCGGAGCCATCCACAAATATTAAAAACAATGGCAGCTAACACAGACACCTTCGTGGAACCAGCCACCCGAGTCGACAACACAAGTAAGCCCTTAACCTCCAGTGTTCTTAATGAAGCAATGGACATTAATGTAACTCATCAGGTAATGGAGGAACCCAGAGAAAACGGCGTTCGAGATGATGCAGTAATACCCACAACAATGACGAATCTAACTGGAAATTCGGCCGTTGCAAAATGGAGGTGCTTATGCACAAATGCCCAAAGCTTCGTATCGAAACTGTACGAGCTAAAACTTTGCCTTGCCGAACGGTCTCCGGACGTTTTAGCAGTAACCGAGACCTAGCTGTCAGGGACTATTAACAATAGCGAAATAGCCGTGCCTCTAAAGCAAATTTATCGGGGACACAGGGAATATCGCCCGGGTGGTTGTATAGTTTTGCATGTGAATTAAGGCCTGACAGTGTCAGAAAACACCACCAAGTTTGTGTTCAGCACGGAAGCTATTAAGTTGACCATCAAGTTTACTGGTTCCTCTTGTGTCGAAGTTCCTACTGTTTACCGACCACCAAGGACAGACCAACTCGCCGACAGTCAACTAGTGGAGCAGTTGAACAAATTATCCAGTCGTGTAAGTTTCGTGATCATAGGCGACTCCAGCGCACCAGGAATTCGCTGGGACACCCTATAAGCTTAAGATCCAAAATTGACATTCGATTACCGTCTGCTGAGCAACACATTGAAGGCGTCCCTCACACAATATGTAATTTTTCGAACAAAAACATGTGAAAGACAAAAGAAAAATTCCTGGATCTGGTTTTTACGAAATCATCAGATAGCACAGACGAAGTCATCTTCATGCCGCTCCTTGGCCGAAGTGACCATGGGGTGCTTGTGTGAGATTATTCGCTATTCGCCATTTCGCATAATCCAGACCGAAAAAGATACAATATTTGCAGAGGTGACTTCAATGAGATGAGGGCAGACTTATCCGGTCTCTACGGAAGCTCATTGTTTACGGGTAATCCCAACGATGACAGGGAGCTGTTCAAGAATGTCCTTCTGCAGCTCATTAACAACCCCTGCCTGCTGACTAGTATAAGACTAAAAGAACGTCCTGGGTTGCCATATAACAACCTTAAGAAAGAAATCAGCAGGAAGCACAAATTATGGAAAATATACCGCATCACTAGGCAAGTTGAATATTTCAACAGCTACAAGACACAGAGGAACAAACTGAGAAACATAGTTATAAAAACGCAGCGGGAATTCGAGAAGAAATTGTTCCAAAGAACAGGGCAGAATCCGAAATTACTCTACAGGTACCTTCGACGAAATAGAAGGAACAGGCATCAAATCTCCTTTATAAGGACTACCAATGGAGCTGAGATTGCTGGTAGTAGGGATAAAGTTGCGTATTTTTCACAGTTCTTCCAATCAATCTACACAAACGAGGCAAGGTTCCTTCCTTCCTCAACAGAAGAACTACCGACCCCAAGCATCAGTAATATACTCTTCTCAGAAGGCATTGTCCAAAGAGAATTAGAGGCATTGAATGAATCGAAGTCGCCAGAACCAGGCGAGATTCCACCCAAGCGTCTCAAGGAGCTTGCCAGTGAGCTTTCTGTGCCTTTTTCCATGCTCTTTCAAACGTCATTATACACTGGAACACTTCCTGCCGATTGGAAGCTGGCGCATATTACTCCGCTGTACAAAGTAGGCAGCAGGGCATCGACGACAAATTACAGGCCCATAAGCCTGACATGTGCTCTCTGCAAAGTTATGGAAAGGATCATAAAGAGTGAACTGATGCAATTTCTGGAAGTCCACGGCCTGCTATCGAAATGCCAATATAGGTTCCGGAAAGGAAGATCCTGCACGACGAACTTGCTGTAATCCCTGTAGAGCTGGACCTGAGTTCTCTACGACAGGCACGCGCTCCACATAGTCTTCATGGACTTCCAGAAGGCGTTCGCTAGTGTGCCACAACAGAGGCTCCTACAGAAATTTAAAAAAGGTGATCGGTGGCAACCGCCTTAAATGGATCGAATACTTCCTTTTGGGTCGAAACCAGGTTGTGTGCATCGGTCCGGTGAAATCAGATGCTGCTATGGTCGAAAGTGGTGTCCCCCAGGGTTCAGTAATGGGACCCATTTTGTTCCTTATATACGTGGAAGATCCCGCAAGAGCTTTAAACTGCGAGATATTAATGTTTGCCAATGACATGAAGATATGGAGTGTAAGTCGGCGTCTTGCCGGCGGAGACAGACTGCAGGTGAACCTAAACCGGTTGTGCAGCGTATCCTGCCCGGACCGTCAGGACATCATGCCACAAACCCGTGGCAATCGAACGATCAAGGTCATGACCCCTGTTCGACCTTCTTGGTGTTGATTGGCCACCCATCTGCCTATGACAGTCCCCTTGTCATATACGCGGTCCTTTCCGCAAGCCTCTTCACTCGTGCTATCTATCATACTCAGTACATGTCCTATTTCCAATCGCCCTTCTGTTTTGCATACATAACATTGGCGACGTAGCCTAACGAACATGTCTTCATTGCTGCCTACACCGTTACCTTTCCGGCCAAATAACACCCAGAAGCTCTCAAATGACTGGTGGTTGCAATGGAGGAAGACATTTGAGGATTATATTGAGCTACTTCCAATTTTGTCACCCACGATCGTATAAGATGTCCCATCTAAGTTGAAACTCCTCCGGACGAATCTCGGAGAGTAGGGACAACGATATTTTGATGCCCTCAATCTACAAAAAGCCATAGATCTCCAAACATTCTTTACAAAACTCGAGTCAGTGTGAGGAGGAAAAGACAACGTCTTTCTCAGTCGCTATCGGTTTTGTCAAATGCATCAAAAATGAAGTCAATGTGTCAGTGATTTTATTATTAACCTGACTCTGGCCATCCAGGACTGTTAGTATAAAGAGATTAAGACAGACAACTTCGAGCACGCAATGCTCGTTCAGCAGTTGATCGTCGGTCCGCGCGATGAAAAAGCTCGGGAAAATCTCTTATCAGAGATGAAGGATTTGTGATGGGAGAAAGCTTGTAATATCGCCAGTTATCAGGAGCGCGTGCGACAAAACCTTCAGCAGCCGAATCAGTCAAACGATAGAGTGATAGCATCCTTGGAATCTGCAATGGCTGTCTCCCTAGTCAACGCTGCTGTGTCTTCACCTAGACAGCGACCCTCAGCTCCCTCAAAGCAATTACTACCGTTGTGGTCAGCATCATATCCGGTGGTCAGACTGTAGACACCAGAAGACGGCATGCCAGTTTTGCAAGAAAGTCGGCTACATCGAACGGGTGGGTTTCTCCAAAAGACGAGCGAACACTAACACGCATGCGACCTACCCTAATCCAGCTGGGGATGGCGAGGCGATACTCCGAATGTTTTCGGCCAAAGCGCCACTCTAATCGCCCTACACCATCACGCTTCCGGTTGATAACAATTCCGTAAATCGATACTGGCTCAGCTATTATTCACATAAATGAAGCCTCTCTTCAGAAATTACCCTCCCTCCTACCGGCTAGCTCAACATTCCGTACTTACACTGCACAGAACGTAGAGGTACGAGGGGTCTTTACAGCCGAAGTCGAGCATGATGAAGCACTTCATTACTGGCCGGTTCATGTGGTGAGAGGGAGCCAGCAACCAAATCTCCTCGAACGGAATTGGATTAAATGTGTGCCTTCTGTGCTATCCTATGTACATCGGATTGGTGTAAATCCGGCTTTGGATTCAATTTTGATAAATTCTAAGGATATATTTTGTGATGATGCTGCTACCCACTACCGCGGTTCACCTGTTAAGTTCCAGTTTCAGTCAGATTTCCGGCCCCGGTTCTTCAAAGCTCGTATGTTCCCCTATGCAGTTACAAGAAGAGCTGGATCGCCTACAGTAAGCGGATATTATTGAGCCCGTGAAATATTCGGAATGGGCAGCCCCAATAGTTCCTGTTAGTAAATCCGATGATTCTATGCTTATCTGTGGCGACTACAAACTGACAATCAACTCAGCAACTAAACTGAACCCTTATCTTCTCCCGCGCATCGAGGATCTCTACGCATCTCTCCCTCGGGTGGTCATCAGTTTACAACTTTGGACATAAGGCATGCCTACAACCAAATCGTTCTACATACCGAATCCCGAGACGCCACCACCATCAATACGCATCGGGTATATTTCGATATAAAAGACTACCATTTGGAGTAAGTCCGGCTCCCGGTTTATTTCAATGCTTGATTGATAACCTCTTGAAGGATATACCTCACGTTTGCGCATATCTTAATAATACTTATAATAATTATGATGAATGTCAGTTTACAGGCATTGTCAGGGAAGCGTTAAACACAAATCCGGCCAGCAGTGAATAAAAACTCCTGCGGAAAAGGAATAAAAATATAGTTGATGGTGGTTTTTATGGTTTGGAGGGTTCAGTAGAAAAAAACTGCTGACGACCAACTTTCGACGGTCAAGAAGGGAGGGGTCGCACGGTATCGGATATTATCAGTCGCCAATTTCTTTCATGAAGTTAGGGTTAGTTAAACCAGAAGCGTCGAAGAACAACTGTTGCTGTTGGCCAAAGAAATTGTCCCTGGCGAGACCAGCCATGGTGTTCAGAGACCACAAGCGCCATCAATACGGTATATTAGTCACCGGCCCATCTGAACATAGTCATTTAGAGACTCCAAGCATCGTGTTAGGACGTTTAAAGGACGCAGGTTTTAAACTCAGGAAATATACGTGCACTTTCCTTGTCGACTCGATAGAATACCTGGGCTTCAGGGTGGATGAAACTGGCCTTTATCCACTTGAACATAAGCTCAAAGCCTTGAAGACGGCGCCACGCCCCAACAATACTAGTCAATTGCGTTCATTACTGGGGTTGGTCACCCACTTTACTTGCTTCATGAATCAATCGGCTACAATTCAAAAGCTTTTTATCGACTACTTGAAAAGAATCGCTGCTGGAACTGGTCGGAGGTCGAACAAAGTGCTTTTGAACAAGCAAAGGCGGCTCTTACCTCCTCATTTGTCCTAGTTTACTATGACCCTGAAAAGCCTATCATACTGAAATGTGATGCGTCTCCGCACGGCCTAGGTGCGGTTCTCATGCACCGAACGCCTTCTGGTATGGAGATGCCGATTGCCTTTGCATCGAGAACCATGTAATAGGCGGAAACCAACGATAAAGAGGCCTTAGCAATATTGTTTGGCCTACAGCGCTTCAACCTGCATCTATATTGCCAACGCTTTGAGATTCACATTGATCACAAACCCCTCTTAAGTTTGCTAGGAGAAAAAAGAGGGATACAACAGATGTCCTTGCCGAGAATGCAACCATGGGCATTCACTCTGTCTGCGTACACGTATGCAATGAAATACGTTACAGGTAGTGCAAATGTAGTGGCTGAAGCCTTGAGTTGGCTTCCTACTGTGGACGATGGCGTTAGCGAGGCACCTGGTTTTGAGACCGTGAATCTTCCACAGAACCTGGTCAACGTACTTGTAACCTGTCAACAAATTTGACAGTGGACGTCGAGAGACCCTCTCTTAAATCGGGTTAAAAGGGCCTTACAATCTGGCTGGCTGTCCTGTACCTCCCCTGATTTTCAACCATTCTTCAGCCGTCAGAACGAGTTAAGTCTACAAGACGGATGCATACTATGGGCAATCGTGTAGTTGTGCTACCAAAAGGCCGACGGGCCATCCTCGGAGACCTGCATAATGCTCATCCTGGTACAGTTAGAATGAAAGCCCTCGCCCGCAGCTATGTTTGTTGGCCTAAAATTGACGCAGATATAGAAAATGCGGTGAGAGCCTGTCACGTGTGCCAAATAACACAGAAGACCTTACCGAAGGTTTCTCTGAGGCCTTGGACCTGGCCCGACTCGCCGTGGAAGAAGGCACACGTCGATTATTTTGGGCCACTCTAAGGCCATATGGTTGTGGTGGTAGTTGACGCCCACATTAAATGGATTGGTGCGATTCCGACAGGAACTTCTTGTTCTTCACTGACTACAATCAAAAAGTTGCGAACCGTTTTTAACTTTTGGGATACCTGAAATGCTCGGTTCAGACAATTGCCCGGCCTTTACTAGTGCAGAATTTAAAGATTTCATGGATAAAAATTGAATCGGACATTTAATTATTGCCCCGTATCACGCTGCTTCTAATGGTCTCACAGAGCGTGCAGTCCAGACAATAAAGCACGTACTAGCCACACAGACGGAAGCGGGCTTGGCCACCAAGTTGTCACGCTTTCTGTCCAGCTATCGCATAACACCAAACGACTCAACCGATGCTTCGCCTGAAGCATTGATGTTCAAGCGGCAGTTGCGCACACGACTCGACCTGCTTAATCCATCAGTGCATGATAGTCATTGCAAAACAGACGAAGATGAAAGCATGATATGATGTGAACACCCGACCGCGAGTCATCGCGCCTAACGAGAGTGTCTACACGCGACTGGAACACGAAACGAACTGGTGTCCAGTGGTATTTCGGATAAGCGCGGGATAAATATTGGAGTTAGAATTAGAAGATGGGAGAATTGTGCGTCGACATCTGGACCAAGTTCGCAGACGAACATACACAGTAAGCGGAGAATTCGGAAAGTTCGAACTGCCAGCAACCCTTAATAGGGATCCTGGCATCCCGAGGACTGAACACCTACTGCCTGCAAAGAGCACTACGCCACCGACCGAGGCGCATGTTCCTCCTCTCCTTTTACCCCGGTCAGCACTAGCTTAGGGGCAGAGGAGCCAGTGACTGCACAAAACGACACAGAGGTAGAAAATACCGCACTGAGAAGATCGACCCGAATCCACAAACCTGTCCAACGCTTTCAGGACGAATCTTATTAGAACATTGTCTTACTATCCACTATTACCTTTACTGTCCCCCCCCCTCTTCGTCATGTTCTCCACTTTAGGGTGGAGGAATGCAGCGTATGCGATCAGGGCTGTCAGGACATTATGCCACAAACGCGTGACAAGCGAACGATCAAGTTCATGACCCCTGTTCACACTTTCTTTGTGCTGATTGGCCACCCATCAGCCTATGACAGTTTCCCTTGCCATATACCGGTTCGTTTCCACAAGCCTCCTTACTCTTGCTGTCTGTCGTACTCAGTACATGTCCTATTTCCAAGTACCCTTCTGTTTTGCATGCATAACGGGTTGGAGGAGTGGTCAAACCGTTGTCTTCTGCGGTTCAACGTTGGTAGATGTGGCATGTTTCGTCTAGGCAACACAGCCAGATCCGCCAGCACAAGAGACTACTTTCTGGGCGGTGCAGTCTTACAAGAGGTCGAAGCCCAAAAGGACCTCGGGGTGCAGACAAGGAGTTCCCTAAAACCATCCGCCCATTGATCGAGAGTGGCAAAAAGCGCAATTTCTGTACTGTACGCCATCCTGCGTGCGTTTATGGACTTTGACGAAGGTGCTTTCTCAAAGGCATTCGGAACATTCGTCCGGCCGCATTTGGAGTACGGCATACGGGCCTGGAGACCGTGGGGGGTTAGGAATCAAAACTGGCTAGAAAGAGTTCAGAGGAGCACCACGAAGATGGTTAGGGGTCAAAGCTTTTTTCCTTATGCAACCCGCCTAGTAAATCTGAACCTCTTCCCTTTGAGTTGCAGGCAACTTTGCGGGGATTCCTTACAAGCATTCCGCATTGTAAAGGGGTTGGATTGCAGCCTGGCCTTCCGGGACTTTTTTTGACTTTGCTACCACGACCAACCTTCGAGGTCACCCGTTAAAACTGCGCACTCGGCAGGCAAGGCCGGATGTGCGGATTTTCTCCTTCTCTCTTCGAGTGGTCGAACCATGGAATACCCTTCCAGCAGACGTTGTGATGTCACCATCAATGCAAAGTTTTAAAAAGAATGTTGACATATTTATGCTGTGAAATGACAAAGAACGATGGGAAGTCGAGCTCACCCCCTGTAAATCGTTCCCATTTTGTCCTGTCACTATGGACTAGTTTAAAATATTTCAGCCCATAACATTCTTCTGTAAACCATACATTGTTACGTTGCAAATAGGGTACTCAGAGGCTTACGCTTATTTCCCTCAATAAACTGAAATGAACAGGATCTACCCCTTCGAAATCCATGCTGATGCAGAGCGGGCAAGTTGTTTTCTTCAAGATGTCGCATCAACTCCGTTTTTATCATCCTCCTTAGGAGGTGAAGATTCGGGGCCATGATACGATCTTTCAGGGCCTGCGGCAGAAACGACAGTCATTCATCGATGTTTGTCTGATGAAAAAGGCGTCTTTAATGTCACCTCACCCCACTTTTGGGTGTCCGCTCAAGAAAAATGTTTTTAAGCCCGCTTCCTCCGATTGTTCCTATCAAAAGAAACAGGTATCTCGAGTGGTTTAATCTCCACACTGTATATGTTCACTCTTTGAGCAACCAGAAGCGTTTTCTTTCTTGCCGGATGTTCGTTTGGCTGTTTTAAACCAAACAAACTATCCGGGCTACCGTAGTGAGGCGTCAAGCAGACAACCTGTGGGAAACGCAATAAAGGTTTTGGCAAATACCTCCTGTGCCGTTTAAATTAAATATTTTATGTCCAAGAACCACGGTAGCTTGTCAATGCCGTTCTATACCAGACTTTTAGGACGCTTTTTCGGCTTCTTCCACTACAAGAGGGTAAACAGCGCTTTCCTGAACAGTGTTGCTCAATTTCCTCTGTTTTGTTACGGTTACAAGACAAGACAAATTACCCTAAACCGCCCACGGCATCTCTGTTGTTCATTGCATAAACTATTCGTTATAAGCTGAAAGGTATGGCAGGAATTAGGGAGAGAAATTCCAGGTGTGGAGACGCAAACAATATCAGATACTCTAATCTTATTTAATTCATAGGTAAACGCAAATGCTGAATTTGGCTACTGGGAGAAGGACACTTTCTAAGAATCACAGATGGGGACTGATTGACAGTTGTCGGTTGGTCAGAACAACCACCATATGCAGCAGACACTTAGAGCGACTGGTTATTCGTACGCGATGTATCTCTTAAGTGGACATTCTGCGTCGGGACAAACAGAACGATATTTGCCATTTCTTGCTATTGTGTTACTCATTAACTGAACACTACAAGAAGTGCTCATTTGCAATGCGACGCTTCCGTTATACCTTTGACTCGCTGTATTTTGAGCGAGCAATTAGCCTGACGGAAGACTGACTTGTCGAAAAGGTTATGGTTGCGAAAACCGCTTGTTAAACGGGGCGAAACTATTTTCTCGTGCAATAACAGCCCATAGAAAAATGTAGTATTCCATAGTTCGGGAAGCTCTTGAAAATCCTGTAGTAGACGCCATGTTTACCGCTGACAGTTTCAGTGTTTCCTTGTCCAAAAATCTATTTTAAAGTTTGACGGACCTGGTTCTGAACTTTCAAGTTTCGACCTGTGCCATTGTCGACACTGTTCGTTATTCCTTCCTGTACGTAACCGTAATCATCCGACGCTTTCATATTGTATTGTATTGTATTTTAGGGTAATAGGCAATGCCCTTGATGACCCTATTGAAAACGGTACATAAAATATAAATGTTAAATGTACATCTTACTAAAATTTTGTCAGTAACATATTTGTTCACGGGAAACTTTCACAATGCGGGACTGCTAAGGGTGCGGCAGGCGGTCTTCTCAGTGTATACATGAAATTTTAAGTGCAGTTATGTAAAATCAGCATAAAGTGCAGTCATTTGCACAGTTTGAGAGGGGGCATCTCATTAAGAGTTAGGGGTGTGTTAAGTAGGGATGAAATCAAGAAATGAAATTTATGGCTGACCGCAGGTAGTCCTGTTGTGAAAGTCGTCGTTTATCAATTATCAAACGATCCAGCTGCCTTTTGAATACAGCGATTGTATCAGATGTCACTATTTCACTTGGGAGTGAGTTCCATGGCCGAACAACACGCTGACTGAAGGAAAACTTCCGATTGTCTAGGCGCGTACGCTCCCGCTTGACTTTGTAAGGGTGACCGC
Organism: Spirometra erinaceieuropaei; assembly: GCA_902702965.1. NCBI lineage: Eukaryota > Metazoa > Platyhelminthes > Cestoda > Diphyllobothriidea > Diphyllobothriidae > Spirometra > Spirometra erinaceieuropaei. The sequence goes on from CACRXP010001742.1 coordinate 23,049, forward strand.
GCAGGTGACTCGTGGTCGTGAATTCAAAGAAGTCGTCAGTTTTGAGCGAACATTCATGCCCGTGGATAATGCGGAATGTCCATAATAGGTCACACCTCATTCTTCTATAGGATAGGGGGAACAAATTTAACTGGATCAGTCTTTCTGGATATGACAGAGTCCTGAGACCGTCCACCAGTTTTGTGGCCCGTCGTTGCACCTGCTCTATGGCATCACTGTCTTTCTTCATCCAGGGCATCCATGATGGCATTTTTTCAAGGGATAGCCCGAAGGCCTCCCCACTATCAAAAACTGTGCACCCGAGCGAACCCACTTAGGGTCCGTCGCAGGCTTCAGCTCACCGGAGTGCAATGATGAGCCTCCACCTGGAGCCAGGGCCTTCTTGATCACCCTGGTCTCAGCACCAAGCTATAAAACCTTGGGCCAAATTGTGCGCGGCCAACAGTTAAAAAGCTGCAGCAGGTAAAAATTTTCCGTCCCTCCTGTGTAAGATATTTAATCTCGCTCACGAAAGTGAAACCCGTCTAGCTGGAGGAAGGAATCGTAAGTTTCACGTTTCCCCAAGCCCAGCCAAGCCCCGTCATTTGGCGACTTTCCATCAAGTGAAAATCTTAGGGGTCCTGACCAAAGATCGTAGGATGCGTCATCTAACAGAGGATAACATGATGAGTGCGGATCAGTATTGATTCCCAAATGTCGTTCATGTAATACCTGCCAACACTGTTTCTTGGATAGTATTTTACGATATAGGGACAGTGGTTTTACCCTCTATGCAGTCTTTTTAGGTTTCACGAAGTATTTTGATGGTGATGAGTGTGCTTTACCTCTCTCGATTCCAACTTTGACTTCAAACACATATGTTTGAGGAGTGGAATGATCCAGGGTAGTGTGTTTGGTCTGATATTATTTTGCATTTTGTCAAGGATGTGTCAGATTTATTTCAAAATGACTGGCCATTCACCTGTGCTAATGATCTGAAAATTACTTACTATATAAACCGGCGGATAGCGACACGTGCTTGAATTTTTTAAAAAACGATCTTCGGGCATTTGTCAAATAGTGATGTACATGACGTCTTTCCCTTTCTCAGAACAAATTCTCAGTTATGTTTGCCCGCGACTATCTTCGACCCCAACTAAGCATTGGCGGTCACGACATAAATGCGCTCTGAGGAGAATGAATTGCTCACCGTACCAGAGGACTTTTCTGGCTGACGTTTCGAAGAGCTGGGGCTGCTCTCCATTGTCAAAGCGTCAAGTGAAAAAATCGATCAGCATTTTTTTGAATAGACTGCGGCATTAATTGGCCTTGGGCCGATCTATTTTTTTCTTCTTTCGCTGCCTTGGCCTACTGGCCGTCGCCTGTTGGTGGACTCCTGTATTACGTGTCGTCACCTCAATTGGGGTTGGTTGCGTTTGCGTTCCCCTTTTGGGTGAAGTGGTCGACAGTCCGTGTTTGCTCGGCATTCTTAGGCTCCGTATGATTGTCTTGTCTTCGTCACGGTGTATGTAGTGACGTAGGACTTTATAGGCTGAAGGAAGGTCTATATGCCTGTTGATGGAGTTGGCATCTGAGTACCAAGCCTCAAGTGTGAGACGCTCAGTCCTTGAGGTGCCTCTGCCTAAGCTCGGAGTTATTGGGGATCTGGATACATCATACTCCAGCAGCCTCACTATTTCGGGGCATCGTATCCTGATTGACCCCAAAACAGGTTGACCGACCGTATTTGTTCCACGAAATTCCAAAACCAGCGATATTAAAACCTGCACTTATAAAATGTAAACTAAACTTTGCCTGGAGTAACGTTCGTTGTTATTTGGCCTCATGCGTGCTCGTTGGCGAAAGCAATAGTATTTGTCTCTCATCTTTCTAACAAAGGAGTTTCCACCTCGAAACACCGAAATTTCACGTACCACAAAAGTTTTAGGCTCAAAAACCTTGACCTTTCGTGGATAAACTGATTGAAAGGGAACTTTTTACTGCTTAAACTGTAACTGTCGTATCTTTACTTCCCTTAATCCTTCGAAATATATGGACCGCTCTCGACGCAACAGTCACTGCGAAGTCATTTCATTTTCTCCTTTGGAATGCGCAACTAAATGCCATCGGTTTTTTCTGTGAACGTAATTACAGTCCGGAATAATTCACCCAGGAATATAGAAATTCTGTACAATTATTCTTTGTTGAAGTGAACTACCACTTGTTTAAAACAATATCCGCAGACTATGGGTGCTGAATCTATCGAATACGTCTTCCGCAATAATGGAGTTCATGGAATTTAATAGGTTTGCCGGGTCTTATATTGAGGTAAATGGTGCTGATTACGTAGCCCGTAACCCAGCGGGCCGACCCTACAGCCGACAGCGAGTAACCGTTCAGCCATGCACGTTTGTCTATCCTCTAACTCGTGGCCTTTAGAAATGTTAATGCCAATTTTCGCTTGTTGCACCATGCACTCCTACTTGTCTCACACGGGCAAGGGGGTGTCTACTTAGTGGTCAAACCATGTAGGTGTGGTAGATTGCATAATCTGCCTCGTGTATGTGGTAGTTGCAATATACGGCACACAACTACAATCTGGGACTCCCAGAAACTAGGTTCGGCCTATCGGCCAGGCCCCGGCAACCGCATCGACCGGTAGGCCAAACCACAAGAAGTTATCCGATACTGTTTGTGTCCTCACATGCAGTAGTTCTGCTCTCCTACCCTCCTCTTGCTTCTTCAAAAGTCTTCCAGAGAAGGCAACATGCAATCCCGAAAACGGCCCAGGTTAACTCAGATCGTTCACCCACTAAATCAAGCCGCGGCCTATATTGAAGTTCGGCAGCCGTCTGTGATGTCTAAAAAGCCTGACTTGGTGATAGCAATGCTTACCGCTCACTGGCCAATCAGCTGGCAGAGATGTTTTAAAGAGACGGTTAAAAATCACGCCACCTGCACGTTGACGGTGACCTGCGTATTTACAACTACTGACAGAAACCATCAAACAAACAATAACCCTCGTCCTCATCTTCTTTACCACCCTCCAGGCTGCTAGGGTGAGTATAGTTACTTTGACAGCCCGGAACGTTCGTTCTACTTTAGATTATTCGAGGAGCAACCTGCCGGAACGGAGATTCGTGCTAGTCGCTCGAGTCGGACCTACCAAAACGGCTAAATATTCTCTTCTGGAATGGGGATCAAGAGCAACTACTGTTGAGCAGGAAATTCTCGTCCCGAAATTCCCGTCCAACAGTCTTTTTCAGCAGGATTTTTCGCCCGCGGAGAGTGAGAAATGGATGGGGCTCAAATTGAAAGTCCTCAGGGGGCCGAGCCTGGGTGAAGAAAGTCTCAGAATACTGAACGGGAAAATTATACACACCCAGAGGCCATTCCTCTGGAGAAAGCCTTTGACCCTGACAGCTTGGGCATGATGGACAGCAGTTCATCTTTATCAGCTCCGGCCGGCTTTTACATTCAATCCCATGAAATGGACGAAAACGTGTATGCTGCAGTTACTCAGTCAAAATTGAGGCTTTTGTGTTGTAATGTTCAAAGTCTGGTTTCGAATATCAAAGAAGTCTAAGCGCCAGTTACAGAACGAAACCCACATTCGACAGTGATGGTGAAACTGCTGGCGGTGGGTGCGTCAGACGATTGGGTGGGAATTGGGCTGAGCGTGGTTAATGTGCAAGATGTGCTGAGTGTGGTGAAGCTGATGGTGGTGGTTGTTCATTGCGGTGGGGTGTGGTTTAAAATAGGTATGGTGGATGTGCAGGAGGTGCTAAGTGTGTCGAGACGGCGGTCAATTCCGCTCTCTTGGATAAGTATGTGACCGAAAGGACCCATGCGGCGAGTGAATGTGCGGAGGCAATGCGAGGAGTTGGACATCGTCCCCATCGGCGAGGAGGATGCGAGATGTTGTGTTGTTGACAGAACTAGTTGCTGTAGTCGACGCGAGGGTTAGTACAGGGTAAACGATTTCGGTGATTGATGGTGGTGAGACAGCAGCAATGTAATCATTGGTGACGAGTGGGGGGTCGTCGTCACGGCGTTTGGGGCAGGGGCGAGAGTGGGAGAAGTTGGCGTTGTCGGGTTGTTGCACCACGTCCGAAGGTGTCCTACGAGGCCGGTTCGCGCGGGATGTGCGTTGTCATCGCGGGCTTGTTGGAAGCGACTGACTGTTGCCATGGAAAGGCCGGGACACATATCATTTGCCAACCTCCCTTTTGACTTTGACGGTGGCAATCCGATTTCCTTCGTAGATGGCTGCGACGGTATTCACTTCTACTCTCCATACCGGCCTGTTCTGGACGAGAGCTGCCCATGTCCCCGGGTTGATCTGCAGTCGTTTCGGATAATTATTCGAAGTGTTATTGCAGTGCCGTTTTTGTCCTCCTTATCGGTGGACGTCCGTAACGACACCACTGTAGAGGAGTTGTTGTGGTATACGCGTATCTTCCATCCTTACGAGATGGTCCCTCCAATTTAGTTGCAGTTCCCTTAGCGTTGCGCGAATTCTGAGGATTCCGATCCGTTCTAGGAATTCCGTACCGGGGATCCAGTCATCCTACTTCAACTTTAGTATTCTGCAGCTGACCGAAGACTTGGCTGGCTTAAGGGATCCGGTGGGCCATTTCATCGTCGGTTCTTGTGCTGCAGGAAGGTGTGCTTCCCAGGCAAGCGAACTTGCCAACGCTTTTTGAGGTTGTTGCCGTTGACACTGATTCGGGGGACAGTGCTGTGTTGCGTGCTAGGTGATGGTTGGTTTGTGACCACCGTGTTGATAGTCTGGCCAAAGTTGCGCACCCGACGGCGGCGAGGAGGCCCATGTTCCATTATAGGTTTTCTTCGCTCGTAGTGTTGAGCGCGTAGTCGTCGGCGAAGTGCAGGTCGTGGACGGTAGCCGTAGACAGTTGCGCGTGGGCCTGCATACGCCTGCAATTGAGATGTCCGTCAGTTCTGTAGGCGATGCGTATCTCAGGCCACTCTTTACGGTGGGTGTCCATCAGTATGGCAGAGAACGTGAAACTGAAGAGGGTGGGAAAGAGAAAGCAGCCCTGCTTCACTCCATTGGTCACTGCGAATGCCTTGGAGATTGGGCCGTTGTCCATGGCGCGCGCCATCGTCATGTCACGGAGCTGGCGCACCATGTGCGTGGATCGTTTAGGACAACCGAATTTCTGCATGATTTTTCACAGTCTCTCGCAACTCACTGTGTTGAAGGCTCTTGTCAAGACAACGAAAGTAGTGTAAAGGTAGATTTGCATCTCCTGGCACTTGTTCTGTAGCTGGCGAGCGGCAAGGACCATGCTGCTGGTGTCCCGGTGTCGTCGGAAGCAACATTGACTTTCCGGCAGAAGTCCTTGATCTAGGTGACCGTTGAGGCAACCGAGGAGGATGCGGACGAAAATCCTCCCGGCGATGTTGAGTAGCAAGATCTTTCTGTGAGTATCACGCAGTTGCCCGCTCCTTTTTCGCTTTTGGAGGCAAACAATGGATGTGTCCTTGAAATCTTGAGAAACCTGTTTCCAGCGCCAAATCTCCTCAAATAGCGTCGCGAGTCGGTCCATCAGGCGGTCATCGCCGTGTTTGTAGATTTCCGTTGGGATCACACCGAGGCCTGGTGCTTTATCGCTGGAGATTTGTTGGACAGCGCTGATGGTTTCTGAGCGCGGGTGATTTAGGTCGACGTTGAGTACCGCTTGGGGGTGCTGGTCGATGTTGGCTTCGGAGATTGTGGAGGGACGGCTGAGGACGTTTTTGAAGTCCTCGGCCCATCGCTTCAGAATCTGCGACTTCCCCGTCAGGAGCATTGATTCATCAGAGCTGAGGAGCGATGGAGTTTCTTTCGTTGGGGAGAGGGGAGGGCGTAGATCTCTTTGATCGCAGCGAAGAAGTTCCTTGTTTCATTGCAGTTGGCATCCCTTTAGATCTCCTCGGCCTTGTGGGCTATTCAGGCGTCCTGCAGCTCTCGCAGCCGTTGCTACGCAAGACGGCGGGGAAGGCAAAACGGCTCCGACATTGGTGGCAGCAAAAATTCTGCCACGCCACACGCGCCAGTTAGTGGTGCGAGGTGTTAACGCGTGCATTAGCCATATCTGGCTGCGGCCACAATAGTGACGACAAGAATATCGATTGGGGTCACGGCGTCGTCAAGTCGAGGTCTGAGTCACACGCAGCGCACGTGGCAGGGAAGTTCTGGCCCTGAGCCCACGCCGAATCAACGTTTCCACTACAGAATTCGGCAGTGGATGGTGAGTACCCTGCTCTGTGCACCATAGATGTCACGGCCGGCGCACGTCGCTGAGATCGTTGCGTGGATCGCCATTTCCAGCTGTTCGGTAGTAGACCGTGTCACGTCCTTTACCATTGCATGTGCTGCATGCATAAAAACGTATAACGATAAAGGGTGTAACAGTGCCGAACAGTTAGAACTGACGACCGCTGTTTGCGGTAATGAGCGGCAGGCCAAAATATCAAGGGCCCTGCCCGTCGTCTGCGTGAGTTTTCGTTTTCAGATAGTCTTACAAGGTCAGGTAGGCAGTAGTCAGTGTTGTTGAAGTGGTTTTAAGGGTTGTCACGTTCACGGGATACAGTGGGGTGCGGGAAACAATTTCAGATGGAATTGCTATATTTCAATCTAGCACTTTTCGCTTCCACTGGGAGGAAGGGGAAAGTGAGAAGGTCAGCAACGGAGGGAAGATGAGAATAAGCTTCTAAGGTCTCCAGAAGAAGTTAATTAGCAATGAGAAACAGAGAGCGCTGACACAGCGTTAGACGTACCGATCACCTGCACCTAAACTGTAATATCCAGATTTCTCGATCTTGGAACTGCGGCATGGCCGGCTGACGTGGAACCCATAAACCAAAAATGAATTATCCAGTCTCTCCATGCTTTTTCTGAAATAGGTCTGAAGCACAATCTCTATTACGTCTTTAAGGGGTGGGAGAGACAATAAAATAAACGCCTTTGTTTTGTTGGTGAGGGTACACGACTGAGGCGCAGATTACGGTTCGCAAAAAAAGGGAAAAAAAAGCCCAAAACTGCTCACATTCCCCTTATTGGTGAGTTTTAACTGCGCCCGTTCAGCTCATTGTATGTGGTATGAACGAGGAAGCACCCTACTACAACCCGTTCTACGTGAATTCTCAAGGCCTTCTAAAATTTCAGACCGCTGAGTTACAGGACTGACGTAGAGTAATGGGATGGTGCTAGACCACAGCAGGATTGCTTAACTTCGATTAGAAACATTTAACTGTACTTTTTGAAGAACCCTAAGGAGGCCCCAGCGGAGTTTTAAGATCTCTGCGAAGACTTTTAATAGTGTAAAAATGGTCGTGAAGGTGAGTACGCCAAGGAAGGGGCTTTCATAATATTGTGATAAGGGATCTAAATATCAATTTGACTTTCACAACCAAAATATTTGGGTAGACGGTTCCGTTAGCGGGTATGTCCGGAGTTAAGACAACATGGAACCTAGAGTACAATAAAAATTTGAACTACCGTTTCACTTTCCAATATTGCTGCCTTATCGTAAGGATGCCTGGAGAGTTAAATGCAATTTTTGAGATTCTTCCTGAGTCATTCAAGATTATTGTTTACTTTGCTTTTGATAATACAGGTTTAAACATAATCTGTTATATTTTTAGATAGTCCTGACGTCCTTGAAGCGACTAAAGGTCCCCTGGCTGAGAAGGGGCGTTCTCAGAAATAACTGGCTTATTTTGAGACCATTAAGAAGTAAACGAGTCTTCTCAGTCAAGGAGAAGATGAACGCCAAACTCCGATTTTAATGGTGCTGTTGGTACTGTCGAGAGATTATTGGCAGGCGTCGTCCGCCCGCGCCCATTTACTGTAGGTCGGATGGTTGGATGTCATCGCAATGACTGCTTCCCCTTATCCTGTGTGGCAAATGGAGCTGCCGTCAACCTACTGTACCATACTGCAACTAGTGCCGACTTTACACTAATGTTAATAGCCTTTTCAGTGTCCTAACCAGTGGTATCGCCCGTGTCTGTTCACCCATCGCCGTGATCTCGATGACTTCCTGAGTTGAGGCCTGTGTGCAGGGCGTGACACACCTCAAGGGCTTAGAATACGATTCTTTAAGGTTACGCTTGAATGTTGGGTCAGCAATGTCTTTCCAGTCACGAGATAGGTCATCCGATCAGTAGTTTCGTCATTCTCGAAGGCAAAAGTGTGTCTAGTTGTGGGACCGTGTGATGTTATCAGAGATATCATCACCTGCGACTGTCTCTGGTGGTGTGTTCGAGTGAGAATCCGAAACGTCAGGCCAATAAACTTCTTATTCCAGTGATCGCCTCTTCTTCTTATTCTTCTTATTCTGAACTGCTTTATGAAACTCGCCTGTTCGCTTCTGTCAGCAACCATGCGCTGTCTCAACTCCTCGTTGGGTGTCTCTGAGTCCCATGATCCAGATGCCATATTGTCGTTTCAGGCCGGTCAGCAGCGTCAATCCGCAGCGTTCGCAGTAGATGGGTAATGGCCTCGGACACGCTCGAGGTATGCGGTACTACTAGTCAGACTCACACTCTCTCAGCTGTTCAACTTTTGATTGTCCTACGTTGTCCGTTTAGTTCGAGGAAGTTGCCTGGTTGCATTCTGTAAAAAAGTGGAACCTGCAGTTATGTCAGCCTCCCTTTCACTCTGTTACAGAGGATTCGCACAAATCCCTTCTCTAAAATATACGAAAACATTGGATTTGTTACTGTTTTAATCCAATGTAGCATGTTGTCAGTTAACCAGCACATTATACTGAAGGGGACTTTTGTCTTCGGCATAACCGCAACATTATGAAGTTACATGCCTTGCAGATGGATTAATGGTAGATGAGTTCCTGGAGAAAATTGAATTTCGATTTAAATCTAGGTAACTGTTTCTAAGCAGGTTAGGTGCACTTAGCGCCATCATTGATTTGCTCCAAACCCATAGTTAGCATTCAAACTGGCGTCTGGACTTTTCTGATCAGGCAAATCAGTGTGCTGGCCGAGCGGGTTGGACACCAGTCAGATGGACTGTTCCGGCAGTGTATTGCAAAACGACTGTTTTTTCTACAACGATCGCATTTTGAAAGGATCTGCTTTGGTCAGGGCGGTTAATTCTTCTCCACACTTCCTGTCGCTGAAGACTGCGTTTCAGAGTGAAGTTGCTAAAACAACCTTCCCCCAGTACGGTTGAAAAAGGCCTGAGTTCTGCAAAGTTAGATATACCGCCACAATAATGCGAGAATTTCGTTTCTGAAATTTCGCAGACTAGGCTGTTTTCGCTAGTAGACTGGTCCCTGTGAGGTTCCAATACTTGATCTGTCATTTGATAGACCACACGACAGAAACAGTTTTTTCTTTAGTTACCTAAGGCATCTAATACAAGTACTTATACGAGATGGCTTTTTATCTGTAGTACAGCTCATTGGCTCACAAATTACAGACTCTCGCGAATAGAGCTCAGAAATTCGTCCGAAGCACCTTTACTACACCTCATTGATAGTTAATCTGCCAGTTGCAGTAACCGCCGTTCTGTCATTTACGATAAGGACCGTAAATTAAGGTAGTTAGACAACAAACTCCTTCCGTACCGTTGAGCATTTCCTTCTCTCTCAGGCAAACGCATCGCAACCAGTAATGTTACAGCAGATAATACCATTAAAGACAAAAGAGGCTGGGTCGGCGACGTCTGGTGCGTTAGGCATAGTTAATCAGACCTATCAGACCCCACTTTTTGGCTGAACTGTGATTTGAACACGGATGCATATCACTAACTGTCACGTCGGAGGATAAGTCAGCAATGACTAACCCAGTACTCTTTGCTTTGTCGGTTTTCCGTCTGCATCATTAAGAGTTTAGCCGTCGTTGCCGACGATGTCCACTGTGTGCTCTACGGTAGGGTGAGGGCAAGCACGGTGACTCGTGCGTGAATTAGTTTATAGTGATAATCGACTTGTGAAGCATCTACCTGACTCTCTCAACCTCCCTCACCTGAGCCCGATATTAAGGTATAGTCACATGCGTTCGAGTGTCAGAGGTCACGTTGTGAAGAAGCCGTCACAGTCTGACTCTCAGCATATCAGTCCGCCACTCCGCACAAACACACACACACAACTGGCAGACTGCGTGGACTGAATTGAGGCGTCCGTCGGCAGCCTTTTAAGCCACGGCGCTTGGTGCACCATGATGGTCTCAGATTCAGGTCACACTGGCAGCGAAGTTACATGAAGTAGGGGTCGAGGAGCCTGCTTCTTGATTCAGTAAGAGGTGCCAATTGCGTGCTTGTGTCATGTGACGATTGGTGATCTTGAGTGTTGCAGGGGCTGGTGGGGTAAGGTGTGATGGTGTACTGAAGCCGGCGGTTGTCTGCCGCAGGTTTGCATGAATGCGCAGGTGGCATATTAGGCACATACGGTGGGTAAATGTGCGCGTCCAGTGAGGACAGTTGAGGGAGATGCGGCGAGTGTATGCTGGTCCTCCAGGCACTGATCATCCAGTTTCTGTGCGATGATTCGCAGGTGAGCGGCCAGATCGGTACGTGAGGTGGATGTGTGGGGACAGTACGGGCAGGACTAATCGGGAGTGTCAGAGTTGATGTCGATGGTGGTGGTGGAGCTGCTGGCGGTGGTGGTGGTGGTG
>CACRXP010001743.1:14054-33457 GCA_902702965.1 Spirometra erinaceieuropaei
TTTCGAAAAGGACGATTTCGCAGGTTCTGTGGTCATCTTTGCACAGTGATAGGTCACCCGAAGTTGGATCTACAAAGAAAAAGTTAAGTGGGGGTGACGAAACTCGGGTTACTCCATTTACCACTCCAGAGGCTGCGCAGACGATCTTAACGACAAACATCAATTATTTGACTTGAAGTCTCGATTTCCTACTCATCGGGCTTAAAGTCGTGGATATTCAAAACTCGGATTGCTACCTGACTGACTGATGGCAGCAAATAAACCGGTAACTTTCGTTTCTTGTAAACTAAGGACAGACCTTTTTTGAGCTTTCTAACCTTTAGTCGCCCTTCCATAGTCCCTTCCGCTAGTGGGTAACGCCAGCTTTTTGTGCGCTCTATGCTCCCCCGTTCCCATGCCACTTTTCATATGCTTGTACGCCTCTGCAGCAGCGACTCAGTCTAAAAACTCGATTTTCATTGCACAAGCCTAGCCCAATGTACTGTTACCGCTAAACAGCATTCATAATTGTCGACGGAATGGTTTCTGAAGGCGAATTCAAGGTCTGGATTGGTCTAGCTCCGTCATTCTCTGCGAAGGTGGACGTGGGACCCTTCGTTCTGGGGACTACTCTGTCACCATTGACAATCGCGTTTTTCAGAAGTCCTCTATGTGTCGCAGCACTGCAAATCTATTTTTAGACGTATACCTGAGTTAGGGGCAGATTCATTCAACTTAGATTGGAGGTGACCGGCGTATACAGCATATCCCAATGGTGGCAAAATCTACGAGTGCTCTGGCTATATCTGCCCGTTGTTCATCTGTGACGCGTCTTCTGCGCAGTTATAGATCTCCTAGGCACATCACCGGGATAATTTTCACCGAAAGTATCGACATTGTTCGTGCGCTTGCTTAGTCCCCCGAGCCTCAGCAGAGTGTACTCCAGAATGAGCACATTATCGCGTTTTGAGTTTGTTCAGACATGACATCCTCAGGGGGCAATTAGCTACTTACACAACTAAATGGGCATGCCTTTTGATATTTATGCACTGGTTCCTGACCGCAACATTGCCGAAACTCGCTGCCCGTTCATCTCACCCTTTCTGAGTTGTGCTAGCGCTTCTAGAATCTTGGACATTTCAATTACCGAAAAGGTTATTCCTGCCGATAGGGCTTATTTGTCATTTGGGTTTACACAACAGAGCAGTTAGCGAAACGAATGAGGTCTTTGTGCTGCTGCTTGTTCCCAGGCACTTTTCTCCATCATAGATTCCACTTTGAACTTTCTGAGACGAGTCGTAGGCGGGTACCCCGTCCAATTTACTTCTGGTCTTCGCGATAATCCGTGGTTACGAGTCCTTATTGCACACTAGAACTCTGTCACATTGCCAATTTTTAGATCTAAGGGTCCCTACACGGTTTCATGCATTTTTTCACCTGCAAAATGTTAATGTCCAAAGAATGAACCATGATATACTGTTTCTTTGCTTTTCTGCATTTATTTTCGCAAGCTCGCGCTGTTACTTTTCAATAACCGAAGAATGGTATCGTCTAAATGCTCCATACAATTTAATTGACTTCGGTCGAAACGTTCCTTGACTAGAGAGATACCTGGCTTTAGGGCTTCACTGTTTGACTTAAACATGCCGGTACACGGGCCGTAGAGCCCGTTTGATCCTTTGGACCAAATCTCGACACGTTGAACCCTAGTGGAATCAATGCCAGTCCACATTTGTGATCTTACTGACTTTTTCTTCCATTTCAGCGACTGGCAACCGGTAAGAAGCCCAAGAACAAGTGGGGAAGTTTTCGTTTTCCAAACTTTAATAAAAAGAAGAAGTACGCTGCCGCTGTTTAATGTACTCGCGCCCGCTAACCTACACGGACGTGAAACTATACCCATCTGCAAAACGTTGCCCCCACTCGGCACTTTCACTGTCTCATTTTCTGCACGTACGGACACTTTCCTTGAGCCTGCATTGCCTGCGCGGTTAACTGCTTTTGGGTAAACCCCTACTCCCCCCCCATCGGTCCCCCCAACAAACAGACGTGGACAATCGTGTATCCCTCGTGCCCAACCCAAAAACCCTGCCTGTCAATGATTCTTCCGGTCACGCCCTGTGCTTCTTGCAACCAAACTCGTTAAATCTGCTTTTGTTTCAATTCCAAGTTTGCAGTCGCCTGAGATCAGTTGATCTAAAAGGACAAGTACACGTGTGCTGGCATCCTTAGTGTTTGCGCCGCAACTCGAATGGCCCCAAGCCTACGCCAATTAGCACCCTACTCCTGCCGAATTGAAGATGTATATTTTTTTATCAACCGCCGCCCACTGTCTACTCTAGTGCACAAAGCCCGCCGCGGTCGCAGTGGGCACGTGCGTTACTATGTTCAGCCTTGAATAATTCCGTTCGTCTGTCTGCGTGTGTTTCGGTCGCGACAATTTATTGTTCTCTCCTTCCCTTTGTGCGCTAAAGTATCGTTTTCCGGTGCCTTTGTCTCGAAAGTCGGGGATCGCTAGGTTTTGTTGCTTTGTGGTGTCTTCTTTTTCAGTTCTTAATGCGCCTTGTGAAGCTTCTAGCATCCCTTTGCCCCACATCTTCCCCATACAGCTTAATTTCGAGCATCGAGTTGCTCCGCGGCCACTGTATCTTTACATGAACGCCTGTAAGCGACAGAGGCGCTGGATGCCATATTCACTGTCAATCATTAGGCCTTATATTCCATCGAAGAATCGCTTGCCGACATGACTGCCGCCTTTCGCTAAGTCTGACGAGCTGATTTTCGGTTGTCGCCCACATCGGTTCTCAAGTTGGGACATTCCCTGGCTCGTGCATTTTACATGTTACTGAGACCCTGTCCATCCTTGATTGCTGTTCCTTACGCCACTTTTGCCAATATCTTGCTCCTCAGACTGGAAAACACAGATCAGTGAGATCAGTTTCCCTGCGCAGTCCCACCCGGCGATTCTATTTCCCCCACCTCCTCCTTCCCCATTATTTTACCTTCCGCTTTTTCGCGTGATCCCATGTACCGCTTTTGGGATTATTTTAATCCTCTTTATTGTCTATTTATCATCTAATGCTCCCGATATGCCTTCGTTTTCGCCCCCCAAGTCCGGCCCAAAGGTACATACCTCCTCCCACCTGATTTGTGTCATCTTGTGGTTTACGTTTATGTTACGGGTTGAGTTCCGAGTAGCCCGGTGGTGTCTTTTGTATTCTCTCATCACTGCAGCTATCCGGTTGGCCTCGGCTTGTCTAGCACGGGCTGCTTAAGTAGCGGGCGTCGCTGGCGTCGGTGCAGTTATTTTACGGTGGGAAGTCTGATGAGGCGCAGAGGTCATGTGCGGATCTCCAGCAAACCTGATCTCTGGTGCGCACTATGCTTTCCAAGTTGAGCTGCGCCTGAACCGTTCACGCTGTTAGCTTAAGGTGTGCATTTGACTATACACCTTATAAAGAGCGACTGGGCATCCGCCAACTGACGGCGCTGTGTCCGAGTCATGAACGTCGGGTTTCGTCATAATGATTCGGGACCTGCAAGGACTACTCTAGCCCAGGTGACTATCTTTGAACGGATGGGCACGGAATCTTGACCTGCTACGAAATGACCATAAGGAAGGGACTGTCACTTGTTCGAGACGGAATAAACCGTCTTATGACCTCAAATGTCTCTGCCGTCGTGTTTGATGTAAGTGGTGAGCGGCTGCATCGTACAATAACCAGGACAAGGGGCTCTGCCACGTGAACGTTAGATAACTGTCATCATTAGTGTCGGGCAGTCCCGTCCATTCGCAGTGGCTAGGAGGCACTGGAAGGCTGCTGTTAAACTATCTCAGTTGTAGTTTTGGATGGATTACGCACTTGCAGAAAAATGGTAGGAGAGTATAAAGGGAGTTTATTAAAGGTAAACTCCCAAGCCGGTATTTATGCCAGCCTTTTGCTTTGGATAAACAAGATTGCGGCGCACTTGGTGTTGGGGCGAGGATGAGTAAGTCGGCGATAAAACTCTGGAAACGCGGTTCTACGAATAGGTTACCTGCCGTAGCTGATCGTCTGTACTGTGTATTGCCGATGCTCGGGTTCAGACCGGTAGCTTACCGGAATCTCGGGAACGGGTGTACGGTAGACTTCACGTGAATGTGAGTTGGACGCGACACGGTGCCACTTACGTGTTCTAAGTGCTGACAGCAAAAGGGAAATCTCTCCCCACTGATTTTACGTTCCGAGACTAGCTTAAGCCGGTGACCCCCTACTCCGATAGCTCCTCTGAAATCTTTAGACAGTTCATACAGTTGTTGTCTTATCCAGCAGGCGGAGGATTACGTTTTCGTGCTCGTTAAGGCTTTCGCGTGTGAATTCAAAATAGTTGGACAGTAAAACTTATTCAAATCCTTGGGGGAGGGTCTTCTCGGCCATGTTCCTAGTTTGTTACTTCTTTCGCCGTACTTGGACGTTAATTGGTTTGCACCCAAAGGACCTTTTGTGGCACCTGTCACACCAATGACTTCTCTGGTTGCAACCAACTACCACAGACAGGGTAGGCATACCTTCACACTGGTCGGCACTAGGAGCTCTAAGTTGTGCACTCGTTCCGTCCATTGAATCGGCATACTGCCTTGTTTATCCACCCGTTTTGAAGCTCTGTTCATGCGGAAGTGAACCTGTGATTAATGGCCCCTGGTCAAAGTAAACAGCGTTGCAATCTGCACTTCCCAATCACGCGTCTGCGTAATATGGCACACACAAAGGGACCCTTTCATTATAGCTGCATGAGCGTTTGCTCGAGTGTCGGCTTCGTGAAAGTTGATGTGCCAGTCGGTATGCATGGGAATGACGAAAATACAGATCTGGCCTTCGCCCACCGCCCTTGAGTATTTTAGGAACACGACAGGCGTGCATCATAGAACTCGAGTGCAGCATTTGTTATGTCGTAGTCGTCGACTGAGGAGGGGGGTAAAAAAAGGTGATTTTGACAGCTTCCGCCTGGGGTAGATTGAAAACAACAGTTTTCCGGAGGGTGCGAGATCGGCTGACCAGGTCACTTGTTCTGGCGGGCGGAAATGTCTATCCGAGGTTGGCGCAGCGAGCATGATATTTCACGTGACAAATGGTATACCTTGTTCGGGGCAAGGAATCTTGAGGACAGAAAAAGGGGATCTGTGTGTGGCGAATATTTTGCGCCATTAAAAATAGGATTCAATCCAACGCCAAAAAAAACGAAGGACGCGTGGTATCAGCCAGTTTCTACTGGCGACCCGCAATTTCTAAACCGTTCGGCGAAGTACTTACTAGTAACTGGTTGAGAAAATGAGAAATGTATTAGGAAGAAAGTCGTGAGTTTGAATTCCAAAGAACATCAAAAATTACGCAATTCCTGAGTGCTAATCTCCCTGTTTAGCCAGGGATCCCTTAATTCCATGTCTGTAATCGAGTCTCCATCTGCGCATTTACCAAAGTCAGCTCCACCGCTCTCCTCTCCCCCTCTCGAAACGTGGGGGCAACGCAGGCGGATTTCGCAGCTGCACGAGCAGTCTCTTCAGTTTTAGGTATTGTAGAAAGCTTTTCTGATCTGATATCGCCCCTCACTTGCTGCGCCTCAATTGAGCTCTCTGTGTTTATTTTGAAAAGTACTTTTGCGAGAGTACAGGTTGACAGTTAACTAGTATTCGTGGCAGCCTACTCCCCCCGCGGATAAGCGCGCCCTTTCTTGGACGCGGACTCAAGGCCATGTCGGCATTCCTGTATACCAGCAAATGATGGGAGATTTTGCAGGATTGAGTCTACTTTATACATTATCTTCACTGGTTGACTTCATAGTGAGGCCCTCTCCAGCAGCCATGTACCAATTTCCTGCCTGGCGTCAAGGGAGCTGTAAACCCATTTTCGTCTCCCTGACTTCAGATTCGGGAAATCACAATTTTCGATCAGAATCGAAATACTTGTTGAGGTGCGAGAGTCGACTACGAGAAGGTTGCTCAAATCAAGAGTCAGGGACAACACTTGGTGCACGGCGCGTACAACCGACTCAGAATGCAGCGCCCGCATTGCAGATGATGCTCTAAGCCAAGGCGCGACGTGCATGATAGTTGAGGCCGATCGTCAAAGCTGGAAATAATGACCGGCGTCAGAATATCGGCCAGCCTACGTTTGAGTCACAGAAGTGCAAACAACTGAGTGATGGAGGAGGGCGCTTGGATCGTTGTCGCCATGCCGAGAAAATCTGCACAAGCTTATTCATCTATTCTGGAAGGCCCGAAACAAGGTTCTACAAACTGTTAATTCGCGACACACAATAAAGGTGGTTTTTATCACAACGCCGTTATAAAAAACGCAGAACCAACAATGAAGTATTAAATCTGGAGATTATTTCCACTGATCTACGTAAGGCAGTTTCAATAACAGCAAATGGACATCTTGCGCCCAAAACCACGCAAGTAAGTCCAGTCTTTAGTGGCTTAACTCGTGATGTTGCAGTCTGCTATCGCAGTCATAGTGGCGCGATGCTCTATTGTACAAATTCCTGGTGTCCGCTGCTTCCCGGGCTTCGGTGTCCACGGTGAACGGCACAGCAGAATTTTCTACTACGTATGCGTTATTGTTTAAACAAATTGCCTCTGGCTATGCGTGAGAACGAAGGCCGTGTTTACGTAATGCTCGTTTTAGCCGGGAGATTAACAAACGTGCCAGAGGATGGCAAACGGTCTCATTCTATCAAAGCCCCTGCCACTAATATGAGGCTGGGGAATGTAACATACAAGGTAAAGTGATCTTCCCCTAAAGGTTCAGAAAATTATTTTAATTAATTCTTCAGTTCTCACACTGTATTTCCGAAAACATGAGCGGCATTCAATAGAACTGTGCTCGGAGGATTGACAGGGTCAAAGGAGCCAGTAGGTATTAGCTTGTTCTTTAATTAGTACAGGCACGGGGATAGGGGTCCCTCGTATAACAGGCGGCTATGCTCCAAACTCAAGGATTAAAGTTGACAGGCTGACGACTTAAGTAAGGGTTAGTGGGGGGTTAGGTTTAGGATTGGGGCTGGGATGGTCAGTCTTGGGGCACAACTGTGGCCAGGGGGTTAGTGCAAAGTTAAATTGAGGACACGGAAATAAGAACCGCCTGGAATTTACTGCAAGGCCACCTATTGTATTTCACCTATTGTATTCCATCTTTCAACGCCTGATCTCTAAATACTTAACCAATGTGCTCAAGACGACAACATTCTAGCAGCCCAAAGCCCGCGTCCGGCTGCTGCTGAACTTCATCCCGCAGCACTTTGCGTCGTTTAATACCTACGTTTTTCATGATTTACCACCATTTCTATTTACAGAAACATATATATTGAACATCCGACACCTTCATTCAGTGGCTAACAGGCGATTTAATTTCCGCTGACCAATTGGTCCCTTCTTCTGGGGACATCCGTACTTACACGTCAGTAGACAGTGACTGCTGGTTGAATGGGGTCGCCCAACTCTTCCTAATTAAAGACGATCACTTAAACTATGTTCAGGATATCGAGTTGTGAGTGTCCTAAATGTGACAAGACGAGGTGCCCCTCTAGTCTAGCGTCCTGCCTGGGCATATTTCGTCCGCAGGTATTTCACAGAAGTGAGAGATGTCATAAAGAGCCCATTATGAGGCAGTCTGAAACTGGTCCCAAAGGCGCACAGAATTATTACGTCAGATGGCAATCTCATTGTGAAACGGCTCAATTACGCGAATTTTTTTAAAACGAGGAATGCGCTGGTTTGCCATGATGAAGTAGTGGTTCTGCACTTTCTTCTTTCTCTTACATTTTCGCATCTTCAAGTGTATCTGCCAATTGGACACAGTGGCACTGGTGGCGTGTAGCCATTGCTTCTCCTCTGCCACAGGCGCACCTACAGAAACATGTTAGTTCGTCCTTTATTTCCGACTTTGACAAACACCACTTTAGGATTGGCAGGTGGAAAAGCGATGGCCGTAATTCGGACGCATTTGACCGGAAGGGTCCATGCAGTGGCTGTATTGGCCTCAGTGATGTACGATAGTGTAGCCATTATTGTCATGCATTCACAGTCGTATAGTAGATCCAGTAGGCAGCTATGTGTGCGGGTTTGGTGCAGGCATGAGTGAAGGGTCTGGGTACTGTCCCCCAGTTGTGCTGCAATGGATTCTCACGTGAACGACCGGATCGATACGTGCTTGGAATCTGCGGTTGTAGAGTGGACTATTCAGCACTAATTCTATCTGTTTGATTTTGATGATTGGATTTCCTTGAGTCCTGGCGTTTCTCCTATACCAGAGCGTAGGGAGCTGTACGACCAGGGAAAACCTAGAGTGGTGCACGGTGTTTCAACAAGGTCATTTGGGAGTAGTGTACCCTGTGACGATAGTGACGTCGCTTGGTTGCGCAGGGTGAGCGATGGCAGTGTTGACATTGTAGTGAGTCTGAACATGCCCAAAAGTTCAGTTTGGGCCCTGAATGCATGTTGCTACTGATAAAATATGGATGAGGATTGGATACTGGCAGCGTTAATCCATAACCCTCGAATCTTTCATGTCTTTCGTCACCCCCTTAGCCTACTCCAAACGTCTGGCCTCAGCGATGGCCGCTCCAATCTGGACTACCGTCTACACTACCTGCCGCCACCATGCAAGTCTTTCTAAATTCACATGAGTAATTAGCAGACACTTGGAGGAAGCCGTCAGTGCGTCCTTTTGGCATCGTTGTTGTCCAGCGTGCCTGCGAACGCCCCTAGTGACGTACGTTCGGAAGGATCAGTTTTGCAGAGGCTTGCTTATCATGCTTACACCGCGACCGCTCCATCGTAATGGGGTCTGCTGCAACCTCTGCATATTAATTTAAACACATCCAACCATCTTTTTAAAAATGCGATGGCGCAGCAAGTGGATATCCAGATGACGCCTAACAGGCGTTAAATAGATGAGCCAATGAAAATCCTGTCCCGCCTTTGTGGGAAGTACTCCACAACTTCTTAGATAAATTTCCCTTACTATCTTAAAAAAGGTTGCATTGTCAATTTTTTCATAAGAGTAGTCATCCTACTGCCTGTCGAGTCGACTTTTAAAAGCAGCCACACCTCATATTTGACTTCCTTGAACAGTCACTGACAAAAACAGGAGGATGGAGTGGCCAAACCGAGCACAGCATTAACACCACACATCTCCATTTTGCTGCGTAGGAATATTCGATCATGGGACGGCCAGAAGTAATCGCGGCCACTCTGCTCCATTCAAAAGTTGGGCCAGTTCGGCAAAGACTGCGGTGGCCGTCTGAGACCGTGCGTCCACATCAACATAACTGCTTACGCGCCTGCTCCTCATCTGCCTGCCTGCCCTCATGGCGGCAAGGATCAAGTTAAGGTCCCCAAAATTCTGTGGCATACAAAGAATATCCATTCATTTAAGTGGGTTGAAGTCCTACACGATTATTTCGATTTAGTGTTTCATCGCACAAGGTTGGGCCGTCTGTTGTAGACGGTGTGGTGCATTATCTACAATGACCTCAGCTCAGAGAGTTGAGAAGCGATCGTTGTAGACACTTGATGTTTGTTTTTCTAATTGTCCTGTTTAGTTGTGGTTGTTACTTAAAAAAATGCATGTCATGGCATCTCCGCTTTGTCTTTGGGCTAATTTAGTGTTGTGTAAATTCGAAGGTCCATACAGTTCGTAAAACAAATGAACAGGTGATCACACTGAGGCTCGGACGTTCGCCTCAGACACTTCCTCAGTTAAGTAAATCATAACTCTTCCGAATGTTATTGCACATACCTTTGCGTATCCATGAAGATGAGGCAACGTTCGCTTAAAACGGGCTATTGAAATTTAAAAAGTGTGGGCGGCTTACCCCTTTATCGCGCCGTTACTTGCGGTCCATAAGGGTTATTAAACTCAACAGTGCTCATTTGTATCACAAAAACCGTACTTCTACGAGTAATTTAGTCACCTTGAAGAAGAAGATACGATCGCCGGGACAAGAGCTTCATTAGCCTGACGTTTCGAATTCCTGCTCGAATCCATCATCAGAGACAAAGGCAGATAAGGGTGGTTCCTACATATGCGGCTGCAGTATTTATAGGGTGCAGTAGCCATGCTACCGCATACCTATGAATATTCACGGCTGCGGCCCTTCATCCGGGATCGTTGCACGTGGTGTGATGGCCGACATTCGCGTCGTTAATTGCTGCAATTTCATCACGTGCGTTGGATTTTGGTGTGATGATTGCTCGACCATCTGACGCGCTGACCCGGGTGTTTGGGAAGAGTGTTCACCTGTGCGCTCCCCTCGTGGCCAATTACTCCGCCTAGCCGAAGTCTCAGCACGGAGTATTGAATGGGAAGATCATGGAACTTGTTAATAGACTGGGGGCCGGTAAACCATGACCCAAGCAGCTCCCGGCTCACGCGGTTGTCACCTCTTGAGAGAATTTCAGCCTCGTCAAATTTGAATGTGTGGCCGGAACCCGTCGAATGAGCCGCAATTTGAGAGCTAGCGTCATTTCTCCACACCGCTGCAGCGTGTTCCACCATTCACGTTTGGAGTTGTCTTCCGGTTTCTCCGACGTAGTTGCTTTGTCCGCAATTGCACCAGATCCGATAAACGACTCCAGACGTTTCTTGCCGTGTCAGTAGGTCTTTCTGCGAATATGTGGAGGCCTAAGGTTTCCCATCGCCGGGCCGATCGGAGCGCATCGCGCCCAAATACACTGCCAACAGAAGCGAAGGTACGAGTCCCAGGAAGCAGTCTTGAAGAAGAAGACACGATTGCCGGGACAATAGCTTTATTAGCCTGCCACGACAAGAACCTATTGGCAATTTAGTCATCATGATTCACAGACAACTTCCTACCACTCTTAGGAGCCCTCCTTGAAGAAGACGCAATAAAATATCTTGGACGCTCCCAAACAAACCTGGTAGGACATCTTTCTTTATACTGGATTTGCGGTAAACCCACAGTCTGGCATCCTTTGCTTTCCCCTATCCCTTTTTTCAGTTTTATACGGTAGGTGTCATATCTCATGAAATATTAACCAAAATTCTGGAATGTGTTCTCGATTAGACAGGACTGTCTTGCTGAAGTTGTATGAGTCCTACCGGCAAATAATGTTTTTTTGTAAATGAAAAAAATGTTTTTACGGAAAACGTTTTATTCCTTAAATCAGTTGTATAATCGCCATCGTTTTCACCCACTGTTCACTGTTTTGAAGTTAAGTTTTCAATACCCTCTTTGTGAGAGGAAGTTTGTTTTGACGCAAAAAATTCTGACAGCCCATTTGTGACATCATCGGTATTTCGGAGAACTTTTTGGCAAGATCTCATTTTGCAGCCGTACCTGTTAGAGGTTAGGGTTAGGGGTTGGGGTTAGTGGTTAAGGTTGGGGTTCAGGGTTTGAGATTCGAGTTAGGGGTTGGGGTTAGGGTTTAGTGGTTAGGGTTAGGGATTGGGGATTTGCGTTAGGGTTAGGGTTTGGGGACCAAGATTAGGGGTTGGGGTTAGCGGTTAGAGATTAGAGGTTAGGAGTCAGACTGCTCTTGTCTTCTGCATGTACGGCTACGAAATAAGGTCCGACCAACTTTTCCTATCCAGGGAATGCTGCAGAGATCTGAACAGATGTTAATCAGTTTGCGCTTAATCAGATAAATGTCGTGGATGAATCGAATGTTCTAGCCCTAAATCTCTGATCTTGTTCTGGGTCTGTAGGTCCGAATACGGTCTCACCCTGCCGTGCAGCAGAATGTCGCCCCTTTTATTGAATAATGCCAGGTGTTAAGCGACGAGAACTTGGTTTTAACGTTCTAGTTGTCAACAAGAGATGTCTGTAGCTACGGTCTGACCTTGTTTTAGACTCCACTAAACACATAACAGGACTTTCTTGGGGTAGGGCTGCGGTTTCGGCATAGGAATCGGTATTTGAAAGTGAAAAACCATTGGTTTTTTGCACTTTTTGTTAACATAAAGAATCGGTTTCTCCGGTCCGGTGAAATTTCGATAAAGAACTGGTTTTCTCCCTGTCTGCTCAGCAAAATTTGGAAACTTTGGAACGCCAGGTCTTGTTTTCTATCGAAAAGTGGCGTGAGATGCAAACTCTCTATGTACTGATCTGCTCTATATAGTGTAGGTGTTCTTGACCAGTATGTCATGGCAAATTTAGTTCTTTTGTTGGTTTCACGAGAATTTGACGAGAATTTACCTCAACGGTTGCGCGCAAACATTTGTTATCCCGCTCCACTGGTTTTTCGGACGATGGGCATCGGAGAAATCAAAATCATCCGAACGAAATTTTATGAAAGAACACCCGAACTTACGAACACCTAAAAAATTCGGATAAACACTACAAATAATTTTGGTTGCTGTTTATTCGCTGCTTCCCTTGCAAAACTTATACGACATTTAATTACCAACGTCCCTATATTCGAATTTTAAGCCTGCTTTTTTAAATCTAAATTAGGAAAGTTATCAAGCTCTCTTAAACACAACCCAAACGATTTATTAATTTACGTAGCTCAAATAAGGTAGAAATAAATGCTTGACAAATAATGTTTGAATCAATACAAAATACTCTATAAGTTTCCGAAACCCCTAATAGCAAGGAATATTGTGCAGCGTAGTCCTAATATTTTTAAGTTACGCCAGGGTGCCGGCCTTTGAATTCGCTTCTTTACGGCGTCCTGAAATAAATCGCAGCTGACTCAAAATGACTTCATAAGGGGTAGGTATTGTTCGAATTATTTTCGAAGCCATTATAAATTCGAATATTTCGTGGAAAAGAGACACAAAATACCTTCTGTGGCAAACATTTGCCAGTGGCAATCCAAAAGGCAATTTTGGATGTTATAAATGTTCCGATTCCGAATAAGGACCATATTGCATAAGGAGCACTAACAAAAACGGATATAATGCTATTTGAATGGACATTCGCGATGTTGGATCGCTTCATAATAGCGAACTTTAAACAAAAGCTACTGTATATTTAAGCCTGAAATCGCGGTAGAGCATATGTTACTGGTAAATGAATACAGGAATGGATATTTTGTGTAGGTTTCATTTGAAATGCATCTGAATTTATAAGGTTATCGTTAATTAGTTGAAAATATATGTATTAATTGAGTGATCATTCAGGCCCAGTATGGTATCTGCAGGCGATAGAAATAAAGATGTTCAAAAGCCGTGATCCCGGCGTGGCTTAGAAATACTGGGATTTTGCCGTACTATATTGAGTACTTCAATATATCTTAAGTAGTCTTTTCAAATGTAAGACAAATCGCAGAATTTCGATTAACGTTGCATGGTTTACCGGTTTTTACTTGTCATGACCCACTTGTGTATGGTAGCTTTGAGCCGGTGTGCAATTCCAACACTCAGCGTTTAGTCGTTTCTTAGACGTCCTTTATTAATGGTAGGGAATGCCATATCCCTGGAGATGTTGCTGTTCGTGTCCTCGGGGTGAACTCGTAGACAGCGGCTTATAAACGCCTTCGAACAGCCATTCTACTTAAATCGGTCGCAGAGATATCGTGCTTCACGTGCTTTTCTCCCCGGTTTATTGTAATGGTTCTGGATCCGTTTAAAGAACGTTCTCACACAGCTTCTTTTTGAGTCACCAGGTAGTTGCTGTGAAAGATGAGAAGCTACTTAATGCTTTTTGCCTCCTTGTGCACCGTCGTTTGAATTTCACTGTTAGGAATCCACCCGATGAACACGTCAAGGAAGGGCTGCTGCTCCCGTTTCTCTTCCTTCTGAGCTGTAAGTCGGGAAACACTTCATAGGGAGCGTGTTATGGAAATTCTGTAGCATGTCCTTCCTTACCTCCAGGCCAGCGTCATTGATTGGTGATTGACCAGCACTCCCTACAGATTTCGCTCGTTCTGCTGTTGCCACTAGCTCTGGCGATGGGCTCTTGCACGAGTTGGGGCGGCCTTCTTCTTATCTCTTACGTGCATTTGGAACTCGAGCATTCTCCTTCATATGCGCACATATATGCATTTATGTATGCAGTAGAGGACGCTCACCGATTGCGTTAAGGACACACTCGTCACATTGGGCCTTAGGATTCAATCTCGAGCTTCGGTATCGGCCGCTGGGTTCTACTTGTATAGGCAGAATGTCATTACCGGTGGAGTGGAGTTGCCGTTTGCGGCTTTTAAGGCGTCATCGCGGTCATAACCACTCCCAAGTTTAGACAACTTCCGACTGTTTAATCCACGCCCTGTTGGCTATAGCTCCAACGTACCGACCGTTGAGCCACGGACCCCTCATTATGTTGACCGCGGTCGGACTTATTAATGGTAGCGGACGCCCACTGACCACCTTGCAAAAATCGCTCGTTCTGTTTTGTTATGGCGTTCATTCTTGAGCACTGCCAGTAGCCGCATGGCGGCCGCTGGTATAGGCAGAGTGACATTACATCAGAACGGACTGACACGCACGACGATTGCTTACTGGCACGAACGTCAAGCGCTTAGCGATTTTTTAAGCGCACTCAAGGTGTTAACCGTGTTGGCGCATTTGCTCTCCGTCTGTATCTGATCACGACCCATGGAACGGGCGTCGGAACTTTGCGCATTAAACTTCTTTTCCCCAGAGCACATATTCGACTGCGACATATATATAATATCTGGCGCAATCCATGAAGTGAGTCTAAATTTCCCAACATTTCGAAGCTCTCGGAAAGCGCCCCAAATGCATCCACCAAGGCACCAAACTAATAACGAACGATCATCTGGTAAACGAAAACTCAGATTATATTCGAAGTGCTATTTTATCGACCAGAATTAAGAAGTGCCGAGCACGTTGAAAATCTCGTAGAATGTCTAAACTCAATTTTTCGAACTTCACAAAGCCTACCCGAGCAAATGACTCAGTAAAGGAAGGAAGTATGGCTTTTGCCTAACCAACTAAGTACAGAATTCCAACGGCTCAAGAGACTTTGCTGTAACTTTTCCATTCTTGGAATGGTTTGAATGCGGTCGATTAAAACAGAAGGAATTTCTCCTAATTTCGTTAGGTTGAAAGGTCACAAAGATAAGCGACTCAATAAGGTCACATGTTGACAGACTGGCACACTAAAATGATAATGTACATTATCGTCATCATGTTTCATGAGTCACACTGCCTGTCGTGGGAAGGGGCGCTCACTGATCGCGTTACCAGACGTGCTCTTCCTGCTGCGTAAATGGGCTCAATCTAGAGCTCTAGCATGCACTTACACGGCTACCAGTAATGCATGCAGAATGCTCATTCCCGCGATGGTTAGTATTTGCGTCCGCAACTGACGAGACAGGGAGCCTGTGGTTCAGCTGTACAGGGTTCAATCACCAACGAATATGGCCTCGAATTCCAGGTTCTATAAACCTAAGGTAGGATATGACTGGCTGACTATGGCTGATAAGCCAGAATGGGCCATCCTATGCTCCCTTGTCTTTGTACGCTCTTCTACTCTTCTTTTCTACTCTCTTCTTCGCAAGAGAAAAGGTTTTTCAAAAACAACCAATCTGTACTCGTGAATATTCAAGTTTCTGTCACTAAGCCGTTGTCAGACGAAATGAAGACAAGGGAAAAAGTGAGACTGTCAGACTAGACCAGTTGACTCGACAGGGGGGACAATGACAGGCAGACCATTAGCGTGTCTTTACTTTGCCTGACGACGGTTTGGTGCCACCAACTCGAAAATTCAGGAGCATGACTCGATTGTTTCCTAGGAACCTCTACATCCCTTGTTATGTCGCCTTCGAATGCATTATACCTCTGCTATACAAACATATGTATAGGACTGTGTGCATCTGAGGGAATATAATTCAAAGACAAATGAGTTATTTTGCAAGGACGGGAAACGTGTCGGAGCAGTCATAACCGCCCTGCCATTCCTGCAAATAAGCTGCTGTTGCGGATTGCCAACCCGATCGAATTAGTTGTCTTTTTATTTTTTAAGATTATTTTACGCAACGTCTAAATTAATTTGTCGGTTTATTAATCAGTTTTCAAAGTTTACGACCTACAGAAATTCTCTGCATTTCTTAGATGGATGGATACCATTCAAGCCGGTTTCTTCAAAGTAAATATGCGTTCAATTTCCAGCTTTTATATGGCGACTTGAGAAACGTGGTCTCGCCCCTTAACTGTCAATTGATGTTCGTCCACGCATGCCCATCTGACCTGAATTTCAGTTACCTCTTTGTCCGCCCAGTATCCTCGCATCCGGAAGCGCACCAAAATTCACAATGCTACTTCAAAGTGGCGCGAAGAGGCGATACACGCTTGGTTATTTGAATTAGAATAGGCTAAAGTAGGACTACTGAATATGAGTTTGGCTGCATTATAAGGCGTTGGGGTTTAAGATGTTATCGCTCACTAACAATGAAGATATTGTAACGGCCTATTTCGAAACCGACAGGTCTGCCAATTTTTGCCACAAGGTGCTTCAGTACTTTCGAATTAAAAGTGCTGCATAGCCACGACAAGCTTTATGACGGTGTAGAAAACTAGCGTCGAAAATCTGCAATAACAAACTTTACCAACTTGCTCAGAGAACTTATTCGCCTTCAAAATATATTTCTGGGGATACCCTTCTTCGAATATATACGTTAAAATTGCAGTTACAGGTTTTCTTACAAGCTAGACCGTACGAAAGCTTGCCATTCTCGAAAGTCGGACGCGACAATAGTTGCCATTTTTACACAGATGTTGAATCCGGAAGATTTTTTCAGAATCTGTCCAAGTAGGAGCTGTCATAAGATCTACCCAAGTCATCTCGTCATGGTGGTGTGCTTGGCATGCACATACCTGGAACCCAGTGCCGACTTCCGAAATTCCTATTTTATAAGGAACAGCACATGCGATTCTGCCAGGATAAAATAACCTAGCGCTTAATCGACAAAAAACCAGACGTAATAGTTTTCGCATCGTAATTGCCCACTTACTTTTCTAGACAAATTATGTGTCTCAAGTTTCGGACATAGGTTGCATATAGAAGACCTCTGTGAGACAGTCTGACGAACCATCTTGACTTAAACTTACGTGTTCAACGTGCCCCTTGAACTGGAGGTGCTTTTCAAAATAACGATAAATCGGGAGAGGACCTCTGTTTGAATGGTTTATTTTAGGAATATTACTAGGGTGAAAAGTAGTGCCATATACCATTGCTGCGATTTTCGATTTAACTTGATTCTAGAAACGGATCTTTTTAATAAGTAGGCCCAGAAAGTTATAAACTGTATTTAGTAAAATCAGTAATGTTTTGCTTTTTGAATGCCTCTGTTCAAAAAGATAAGAGTATCTATTCTGCGGGGTTTTGCCATGCACTAGTCCTCTGTCTTTCCCGCAAAACAAAAGATTAAAGGTAGTTCGCGTGGGTAACGGATTCACTTTCATCATAGTTTTTTTGATGTCTTGCAAAAAAGACTGTAATTGCAATGACTAGTCAGGGTCTTTAACAGTGGAAAACAAATTCTTCCGAGCAATGGTTGCTGATTTGGGACAAAGCGTTGCACAGAGAACGCCTGAGGGAATTCGAAGACATTCAAAAACAATGCTTACTGAAAGCGGAACAAGATTCAATGTGTGAAATCGGCCGAAGCAAGAGAAGCGATAACGGATGTGGATTTGCGACCAAGAACGTCCGAGATTACTCAGTTATCTGGCTGAGCACATCAACCTAAGATAGTTTGCGACAATTCGACCGTCAATTTCGATGATATCAACCGTGTGCTCAACAGCAAGGTAAGAGCATTCACGGTGACATGCGCGTAAACTAGTTTACATTGCTACTAAACTTTCGCGGCACCTACTGCACCCACCCCTCCTCCTCCATCCGGGCCCGGTGTCAAGAAACAGTCAAAAGGACCGGAAGTGGGAAATGGAGCAGGTGGCAGACACGGCTGGATCCACAACTAGGCATATCACCACGCCCCCTGGTCCACAAAAAACACTTAACCAGGACTTTAAACAGTAAGAAATATGGAGGGCGGCAAGAATCCCCGTTGGCGCGGCCTAAGCCTTCAACTGGGCCGGCCCCCACACCCCGAATGTTAGCATTAGTGATGGTTGTAAATCCCCGCTAACGCCTGCCGGACTCCGATTTAGCCCTTTTGCTGATGCAACGCATTTACCGCCTGGCTCATTTTAGAGACAAGTCTAAATAGTATACTTGCTTTGACACGGACACTTGCTCCACATGGTTTCGACAGTAGAATAATAAGACTTGGATTAACCGTGCGAGGATAAGCAGAGTTCGCAGACTAACTGCAGAGTATGAACACATCAGGCTCTCGCCAAGGTGCGGGTCCGGCCATGCAAGACACCTGCGTCCCCTCCCACCTACGGTCTTGACTACAGTAGGCGGGCTAACTCATGCAATGCTAACCAGATTTCCAAAATTCGTTTTTGTTTCAAGAAGACTAATTAACCAGGGTTTTAAAACTAATTATCATGAAGCGTAATTCTATAATAATTCAGTTACCTCAGGATGCCGGCTTCCGGACAAACTTCTTTCAAGCCGCATGCGAAAACTGTACAGTGTAAAAAATGTCAACGTAGGTAGCATGCATTTTTTTCATTGGTCTTTGATTCTCTTACAAATTCAGTTATATTTCATGGAAGACATGCATAAAAATATCCATTCTCTAGTTCATTAAGTGGAAAATTACGCTTTGTTCCAATTTCATACTCGAAAAAACGGTATAATTCGGTTTTCAAAGACGTTTCTGATTCCCGAATAATTTTGAACCCGACCTGCCGTTACACTTAGATTCGGGGTTTCCAAACTACAAGCTGTATATTTTCTACGTAAGGAAAACCATATATTTCTTTACGATATTAGGGGAAGATTATATGGGGTTCATAAAATTTACTAATAGATTTGATCCATATTGTTAACTTCACAGGCCACATCGGTAAATACAGAGGCATGACAGCTTATGAACGGCCATTTCAAAGTATCAAAAAATCCCACAATTAGAAACTGCTAAAACCGAGGTATGCCCTACCTTGAAATAGAAATTTAAAAGGAAACGTACTTTTCTACGGAATGAGCAAGAGAATGAATATTTTTATGCATGTTTTCCATGAACTATAACTGATTTTTTAAGGGCATCGAAAATCAATGGGAAAAACGCATGCTACTTACGTAGACATTTTTTATAGAGTACAGTTTTTGCGTGCGACCGGAAGGAAGTTCGTTCGAAAGCCGGCATCCTGAGGGAAGTGAATTATTATAGAATCACGCTGCATGATGATTATTTTTAAAACCTTACTCGAAGCGATAGCGCATTTCGGACTTTCGGTTGATATTTCATGAGTTAGCCCACCTACTGTATGTCATGACACCTTGCCCAGATGGGGGAGGCGAGAGTGCGGTAAATGCTGCGCAGGCCTGCTACCACTATTCACGCCCAAGCCACAGTGCCTGCTCTCACCCCGCTG